>VUQK01040008.1:0-20232 GCA_015106715.1 Bujurquina vittata
AGTATCTTCCTACCAATCCGTGGATGCTTTTTATTCCAACCAAATGTTGACAGCTCTCTGTCCAACTTGGAAAAAAAAGGACTTAGTAAGGAACATTGGCACACTCTGAAATAAGTAATTAAATTTAGGCAGTATGGTCATTTTAATTGAATTGATTTTTCCCGCAAGGGAGAGTGGTAGAGATTCCCACCTAGCAATGTCCTGCCTGAGATTCACCAAAAGTGGTAAATAATTTGCCTTATAGAGTTCCTTATAAGTTCGAGTTATCCAAATACCCAGGTATTTAAATTTTTTAGAACTAATTTTAAAAGGAAAAGGACCCATAGGCTTCCCTTCTATAGAGGTCACAGGCATAAGCTCACTTTTTTGAAGATTAATCTTGTAGCCAGATATTTTCCCAAATTTTTCAAGTAAAATGAGTAACTCCGGAAGACTAGACGAAGAGTCTGAAATATACAAAAGTGCATCATCAGCATATAAGGAGACTTTATGTTCAATACTGGACCGAATTATACCTTTAATCACTGAACTTTGCTGCAGCGCCACAGCAAGCGGTTCAATAACAAGTGCGAATAAAAGTGGGGAAAGTGGGCACCCCTGCCTCGTACCACGTGTCAGTTCAAAATAACTAGATAAGTTGCAGTTAGTGCATACAGCTGCCATTGGCGAGGTGTATATCAACTTCACCCATGATATAAATTTAGGACCAAAATTAAAACTCTCTAAAGTCCTAAAGAGATAATTCCACTCCACCCGGTCAAATGCTTTCTCAGCATCTAATGACAGTAGGATCTCATCACATTTGTGGCCAGGTGGGGTGGGAGTATATAGCACATTAAACAGCCTCCTGATATTAAAAAAGGATTGACGGTTTTTAACAAAACCTGTTTGGTCAGGTGAAACAATAGTAGGTATAACCTGTTTAAGTCGCTTTGCCAACAGCTTCGTAAGTATTTTAGAGTCTGAGTTCAAAAGTGAAATTGGGCGATATGAACTACAGTGTAGGGGATCTTTCTCCTTCTTTAATCACCCACTAATATTTTAAAACGATCTCATGCATTTGATTATTGGAAAATAAAGGAAAACTAGGTACTATTTTGCTTCAGTGTGCTCCGTGAAAGACATCAACTTAAAGTCCATTTGATTGCTGTGTGAAACGTAACTGGCTGTTAAATTAACTGGTCTTGATGACGGCACATATAGGTGAGAGTGTGCTGATTTGTAAATTAAAATATTACATTTCTTTTACTTCACCTTCTACAATTCTGTATGGGCACACTCCTGTTTGTGTCCACTGACAGAAACGTCTTAATGGAAGGATTAATGTTTTTGACTTTGGTGGAAGAACAGATCTGCATTTGTTTTGTTTGGTTGTTTTTTTTTTCTTTTTTATACCATTAGAATCTAGTAGTTGACTGTTTGATTGAGGTTGTATACTGTTTTCCCTGCAGGAACATCTACTCCAACTTTTGGCCAGAGTGCTGCTGCAGGTCCAGTTCCCTTTGCAAGTCCTGGAACTCCACTCCCAGGCTTCAATGCTGTTCAGTTTGGTAAGGCATCATCTGTGCTGTGGGATGGAGGTGGTGCCCAGCTGAGCCCCTGAGTAGGAATGCGTGTGACTAGTTGACAAGATGATTAAAAGGTCGCTGCCCTCAAGTAGCTGTAATACTAATTGGTTAAACAAACTATTCTTATTTCATTAATGCGCAGCAGCAGTTACGTGTTGTCCTAAGATGTTAGAACACCACCCAGCTGTCTCTCTCTGATGGGAAGTTGTAAATGCCAGGTGAAAGTAAGCAAATGACAGCTGTGGGACCCACACTGTGCAGTATTTTAATGTAGAAAAACTGGTTGTATGTAGTCTGCATCAGGTTAAACTGTGCTGTAACTATGCAGCCGAAGCGATTAGTGGTGGTGGCTTTTCAGTGCTTTTCTCTACTTGTACTATTTCTCCCTGCGATATTTCAAATAAATGCATGGACCAAATAGATCAAATAGTCCAATTTATTTATTGAAGGCACAACAACACGAGTGGCATTCTTCTGATAAGTACATTAAATTACTCCATACCTCTTTTGTTGGTAATTTAAAATAATGCAGGTATAGTCAGGTTTTAAGTTTACTGCTGTGAACAGTGTGGTTTGGTGTGTTTATCTACTGCTGTGAGGTCAAAGTGGAAACAGATGTATTCAGTTGTTTAAGGTGGGCTTGAGGGAGCCCTTTAATAGCCCTTGGCTATTGCGTCTTGTTGCGGTTGTGTCCTGTCTTTTTCAAGCATCTTAACTCATACCAAGAAGCTTTTGATTTGTAGCATTGTTTTATGTGTTGTTGTATGCAGAGTCTATGAGCTGTTTTGAAATTAAATACCTGGAAATTTTAATTCCCGCTGTTAAGAACAACTAGAAACAATTATTTAGTAGTAGAAATGCAGTTACATGTTCATATTTATTTTTTGCCTCTTTTTAACAGGATCTCCTGCAACTCCCTCCTTCTCAATCGGAGCTGGATCAAAACCATCTGGAGCACGGCAGAGGCTGCAGGCGAGGAGGCAACACAACAGAAAGAAGTAGCCTGCTACGTCTGTCCAACGGTGCTTTCAGAGGACTCCAGCTGTTGCTGCTATGGCTAATCTGGCTAACATCGCTCTGTTCTAAGCCCAACATCTCACCCCATCAGGCCGCCACCATGCACTCTGCTTCCTTCCCCTCCTCCAGTGGGCTGTGCTGGTTGGAGGTTGAAAGAGGAGGTTGAAAGAGCACACCTCCCTGCTGAGTTCATGACTCAGTGAGGGACTGCAGCAGTAAGGAGAGAGAATCCACAACGCTGTACTATACTTGAAGAAAGAGAATAGACGATTTGATAGATGCTGAACAAAAAGCATATCCAAAGTTCTTTTTCTTTTTACCGTACACGGACACTCCCATTGGTTCGTCTTAAGCAGAAAGTTGAGTCGAGCTAAGAGGTGGAGCCTTGGCTCAAACATTTATTTTTTTACGTGAAGCGCTCACTGATTTGTATGTTACCGGATATTTGAGTACATTCTCTGAGTGAGTCTGAATGGGGGAAAATGCACAGTTGATTCAGATAAGGTACACAACACTGCAGTGTAAATGTAAATTTTGCATTTAAATTATTTTTTTAATTGGCACTCTGACCCTGTAACTGAAAACGTGTTTCTGCACTTAAAGGGCGACTTAGTAAATGTCTTAACTTAGTTTGTGCAGACCCTCGTGTTCTTGTTTCGCACTCTTTGTCATTGCAAGCATTCCCAGAGTCCTCCTGTGGATGACCTTTTCGATTAGCAGGTCGGTATGTGAGTAGGACGTGTACTCGCGACTAGCGCTGACAAACCAAAGCCAACTCTCCAACTTGCTCCCTGTGAAAAGAATGAGATGTGTGTGTGTGTGTTGTGCCAGACTACCTCTCTTTGCTCCCAGGCACTGAATCTTTGTTAATTCACTGAAAGATAACAAATCTGCTAGAATCAGTTACAGTTTACTTTCAACCTACCTGCTGTTAATGCACATGTACCGTAACAAATAATGAGTTTTAAATATCTGCACAGCAACACATTATCCCCACTTCAGAAATATCACTGCTACATAATGTCAGATTTATGGGAAAAAAAATTAGGCTGTTGTATTGATCTCTCACAATGATGCAGGGATGTTTTTGTCTTTAACGCCTTTTACTTGGACCATGATTTGAGCAATTTCTGTGCCGCAAACACGACAGTGAAGCCGTTGATGTCAGCTATTTTATTCAATACAATCTGTTCCCAGTAATAATCACCTTGTTGTGAAAAGTGAGCCGTTATTTGATGCAGTTTTTGTTTTTGTTTTATTTTTTTTGGATGGTAAGATTTCAATAAATAAAAATGTGAGTTTTGGACGTGGATGTTCCACATTGAACACTTCTGGATCGCCACACTTTCTTCCCCAGATGATGAGACCATCTGTCATTCTGTTCTGTAGCAGGTATACAAGAAGTCTGTCTTAGCAGTGTTGCAGGACAGTAAAGAGGACCTGATTTTTCCTTATTTTCTGTCATGTATATGCTGTTACAGTGGTGGAGCCTCATATTAAACATGGCCAGAATTTCACTATGTTTCAGCATATGAACAAGTAGAACCTGTGAAGCTTCAAAGTGCTCTAAACACACAGTTTCTGATAGTTTTGTCTACTCTTTGCTTCATGTTGTTAGTGAGAGGAGTTATCTGTAACAGCTCTGTTTGTGAGGGACATCCCGACAGAAAGACGCTACAGCAGCTTGTTTCTCATAGTGGATGAACAGCACAGCAAGAGGGTAGAGCGCTTCTGCGTGGAGTTTGCATGTTCTCTACAAGCTTGTGTGGGTTTTTTTTCCCAGGAGCCCTGGTTTCTCCTGCTATTGAAAAACATGCTGTGTTAATGCTGCCCATGTTGGCCCAGGACAAACCTTGTAGTTCATTGCAGTTTTCAGGCAGTTCAGCGGGGAATAATGGATTTACTCCTATACTACATTTGCCTTAAAGCAGTAGTTAGTCGCTGCTTACAGATTATAATGGAAAAAGTACATGAAGAATTGATATTCAACACGTCCAAACTGTGTTTTCTTTGTTTTGTGACAAGCAACGTGCTGTAAAATATACAGAAACAGCCAGCAACTTGATGAATAAATGCTTTTACTATAGATACTTCAGGTATACCAAGTAGGTGGGGTTATACAGACCCTGCACATTTATTAGTTACATGTATTTAACTGCTTAATACAACATTGTTGGTGCCTGATGGGCCAGCCTGCTTGCAGCAGAATAACACACCACATCGCAAAGCTCAGATTATTTCAAGATGGTTTACTGAACATAACAAAAAGTTCACTGCATTCAAATGGTCTTCACAGTCAGCAGATCTCAATCCAATAGATAACTTTGGGATGATCAGGGATGTGCAACGGAAACATCTGCAACAGCTGTGTGTTGCTGTCATGTCAATATGGACCACACTCTCTGGGGAATGTTTTCAGCACCGTTTTGAATCTGCCACGAATAATTAAGCCAAAGGAGGTCCAGACCAGAACTCTTAGGGTGAAAGAGACTGATGAGTGTGCCACTCACAGCTGTGCAAGGAAAGGTCCCCACACTCCGGTCCATTAGGTGGCAGTAAAGACTTTCACAACTCGGTTTGTGCTGCATTCAGGGCTGCACTCAGAACAGGAAATGTGAACTTCATTACTCTATGTAGTCGTACCAGATAAGTTAAACCACGTGGTGTGCTACTTACTAACAAAAATGACAGACCCTAAATGGTCCATGTCATTAGGGAGGCCATACTGTTGACATCACGATTATATATTGTATATACACTCAAACATTTTTAATTGAACTTTTTTAGCCATATAATTTGATGCATACAACGAAACAAACTAGGGTTTTGTCAAACGCTTGGGTACTATCAAAGGTTTTGTAAAGTTTCTTGCTTTATGTTAACAATGCAAGACGTAATATTTGAATAAATGAAAATTTTACTATATATGTTTTAATATATCGTCAGAATATACATTTATTACAGTCGTAGGCTGATGTTAGTCGTTTTTATCATGTGGGTTCTCGTATTTACTGTTCGCGGTAGTAAACCTGAACGCAGCTATGGATGAAGCGTAATTCTAGGGCGCATGCGTGGTGCCCCAGTCGTGCAGGGTTAGGTTAGTATAGAGGTTAGCGTTGCAAAAATACGTGGCAGAAAGGCGTCAGCATGGAGATAGCCGCTCTGGCCGCGTTGACTTTGTTACTGGGTGCACTGGTTATTCTGGTAGCTTTAGCGGTCGGCAGACGGAAAGAAGAAATAAGAGAAGAAACGGAGCAGGCGGCGGAGTTTGCCGGTAAGGGCCACACATGCTAACGTAACTCTAGCTAGCTGCTGGAGAAGGCGGCGAGTCATCACTTCATTCATTCATTCATTCATTCATTCAGTCACTCGTGCAGTCATGTATTCATTCACTTGAAGCGCTCCGTCCTTGCTATATTCACACGAACTCACGAAGCTAGAAACTGAAGCTGCGGCAACTTGTGAGTGGCTGTCACTGACATTAGCGGACCAATGGGTGCGCTGCTTCCTGTTGAGTCACTGCCTGTTTTGTTTTTTTAAACTTTTCATTGATGACAAAAGTGCACACAGGCACGTGGCATCAGTTCACGGCAGCACCGAGCTTGTACGAGTTACGACCGCGCCACGTTTTATACGTGAATAGTTCACTGATTGAAGAACATTGCTGAAAGAGTATTAGACAGAGGAGGGCTGGAAACTGATAATTAATATATTAATAGGGTTAATTTTAGAAGCAGTTGGGCTGCGATATGATGGATATGACTATAACTATGGAAAAACAGAATGTCAGTACTTTAACTGGATGTAAGTTCACAGTCAAGCGAAACCGGAGGGTGTTTGTGTTTAAAACAGAAGTTTCAGTGCCTGGAGAAAAACACATGTATAATTGACTAATAACACAGTAATATTGATAGTAATTTTTGTTGTAGCCTTGGAGTTAATCTCCTTAATGGTTAGTTTTTGTATTTTTTAAACAGGTTAAATTTTTATTTCATATTGAATTTTGGTTTTCTTTTTAGGTTAGTTTGAGTTCATTTCCAGGGAGCTTTTGCATGTTTCATTTTTCTTCTGCTTATCGTCTGTTGCAGGGGTAACATGGAGAAAGATGCGCATTACACGCACATTTACAAGTATGGTCAATTTAGTTTAACCAATTAGTACAACTGCATGCATGTCTGTGGACTGTGGGAGGAGGCCATGCAGACACAGGGAAACTGCATGGGTTGTCATGATCCCAAGGATGTCAAGTTTCCACGCAGAATTATCTTTCAGTTATTTATTAATGCATTTCGCGCAGAAATAGTGTAACCATTCTTAGCCTTTTCCTTGGATCTGAGCTACACTGTAATGTGCAGGCTTTCCTAAGATGATCACTAAACAAGAGCTAGTTTCAGATGATCTGTCACAGATTTACAAAGATAACTGATTCACAGCAGCTCACAAGAAATGCTGTTATCTTTGGACTGTTTATGAAATGTAAATACCTGGAAATTGTTATAACTATTATAATGAAAAAATATTATAATCATACAAAGATGGTGTTCAAGTACACAGAAAATGGGGAAATAAAGTTGGGTAAATATAAAATCATGTAAAATAAAGGAACATCTGCCTTTTAGTGAGCAACCACACACAAACCACACAACAATATTAAATGGATGAATGTTAAGGATATTAGAAAAATTTGCAAATTTTTTTTTAAACAATGCGGCCTTTTAAGTAGAGAGCAACTCATTCAAGTCTGTTCAAAATGACTAAAGTTTTGGATGTTTGCTTAATGTCTTAATACTACACATGTAGCCTCTGTTTTCAAAATGGTGTTAGTTGGCTTCAGTGGTCAAGAAAAGGTTCCTCATTTTTGCTTTGTGTCTTCCAGCTGAAGCCAGTGTTGTGAAGGGACCCCCGTCCAAGAAGCAGAAGCAGGAGAAGCAGCGCGGTCGCAAGGATAAACCTGCACAGCACACTTTCAGCCATCCACTGCTGGCAGCCTCTCTGAAGGTAACGCTCATCAACCGTGCACACTGTAAAAGCCTCAAAGGTCAAGGAAGATATTTCACAGTTTTTGGGGTTTTTTTTTTGTCTTTTTAATGTCACTTTTTAGTTTGTGTTCACTGATGTAGGGAATGTCAGAAGCGTCTCTCAGATTGAAATTTCTTATGCAATATTGAAAATGTCCAAACCTTAGTATAAAGTCTTTTCAGTGAGTTCACACCAATCATGAAACAAACTTTTTGTCCAGCACAATTATGTTTTATGTGATTATGATATTCATGATCAGAAATGCAGAACAAGCTTTTTGACGAGGTTTGAGGTCATGCAGGATCAACTGGATCCAAATTAGATTGTTCAACGTGTTTCCAGCTACTGGCTCTACTCTGTTAGCTGTTAGAGGAGAATATTCATGTGATGTGTGTTATGTGTGTGTGTGTGCTTTGTAGGGCCACAGTGGAATTGTGACATGCTTCGATTTCAGCAGTAACGGGAAGTACCTGGCGTCCTGCTCTGACGACCGCACCGTTCGGATCTGGAGCACCAAAGACTTCCTGGATCGTGAGCACAAGTGCCTGAGAGCCAACGTAGAGCTGGATCATGCTACACTGGTTCGCTTCAGCCCCGACTCCAGGTCTCTCTACCTGACTGACCTAAATCATTCCCATTTTTTCCTGAGCTAACCTTAACTGTAAATGAGTGGCAGCTGCTAATCTGACAATTAGTTCCCTCAATAATTAGTTAATAGTTTGGATTGTACAGTATAGATTGCTGCATTTAAGTAGGACCAATATCTGCTCCTTTGTGCAAGGAGGAACAGGATGAGCACTGCAGAGCTACAAAAATGGCCTCCAACAGCCACTGGTGTGAATGTCTCTGACCAATCAGAAACAGACTTCATGAGTGTGGCCTGAGGGCCCGACGTCCTCTAGTGGGTCCTGTGCTCACTGCCCAGCCTGACTGACATTTGCCATAGAATACCAGAATTGCCTTGAGTTATTGTAAGTTAAACTTTGGAAACGTGCACCTCCTCCTTCACTGAATGGCTCCTTTTCTTCACAGGGCATTTATCACCTGGTTGGCCAACGGCGACACCCTTCGAATCTTCAAAATGATGAAAAAGGATGACGGCTCCATGAGCTTCAAAGCGGCCCCCGAAGATTTCCCGAAGAAACACAAGGCCACCATCCTCAACATTGGCATCGCAGAGACAGGTGGAGAACCCAGAAGTATCTTCTTTTTTTTAAAAAGTTTTTAAAATTGTGTAAAGGCCAGTAATGCAGTTACACAGGTTCATTGAAAAAAAAGCTTGTGATGGGAATCAGGTTTGTTTAGCGTGACAAAAGCCATAGTCAAGCTGTAGCGGCCTTGCATTTGACCAGTGGGAGACAAGCGCAGCAGAATTTATCCAATTCTATTTATTTAAGACCCGAGCTGACTCTAGATTTTACTCAAGAAGAAAGCTGGCGCAAAAGAGAATATCCGTAGAACAGAATGAAGGATGGTTTTCAGTATTTGTCACCAGTTTACGAGGCTGATTTTTGTTTCATTCACAGGCAAGTTTATCATGAGCGCCTCCACCGACACCTGTATCAACATCTGGGACCTGAAGGGAGAGGTACTGGCCTCTATCAACACTAACCAGATTACCAATTCTTATGCTGCCATCTCCCCATGTGGCAGGTCAGTCTCACTCCTCATTTATTGCAAATCTTACACTTGAAAGCTCTGTATTATCTCTGTCACTTAGAAATTACACGTACAGGGACTTCCTTACCTTGTTTTTACTTTTTTTTTAACTTGCCAAAGAACAAAAAGCGTTTAAATGTGCTCCGCTCTGCAGGAGCTCTAATCGTGCGTCCTGCCCATCTCTCTGCTCAGGTTTGTAGCATCCTGTGGCTTCACTCCTGACGTGAAGGTGTGGGAAGTTTGCTTTGGCAAAGGTGGAGAGTTCAGAGAGGTGGTGCGAGCCTTTGACCTGAAGGGCCACTCTGCTGGAGTTCACGCATTCGCCTTTTCCAACGACTCGCGCAGGTAATGCGTTGACAATATGGTGCCAAAGAGGAAGTTTAAATAGTTCAAGGTTTAAAGAATGAGTTTTGTATTTGGGGAATTTTATTTTTTTTGTTCAGAGCTAAATGTAAATATAGTTAAGTTGATAGAATAGACGTCCGTAAGACACAGATGGTGTGGCATAGCTTCAAGTCTAGAAAATTCTGGAGACTGCTGCCAAACTCTAGCAGTAGGATCTGCTGAAAGTTGTTTGACAAGACTCCACAAACTACAGCACATAAATCCTTCCTACAAATACTAATCAGCTGATAAATATCCCACTAATTAATGTGGATATATCGGGACTGTTTGACTCATAGCGGCGATTCCAAAAATATGAGCTGCCGCCCCCTGGTGGGCCAAGAAAATACTGCAGGGGGACCTTGAAAGCTTGATTACAATTTTTGTGTGTAGTGTGTAATTGATTTAAAGATAATGATCATACATTTATGATTTAATATTTACATTTTTTAACACTATTTGTATATCTTGTCATTGGTGCAAAACTCATTAAAATGTAGTGGCGGCTATCAGTTGTCAAAAAGAAGCCCGTAAAGGAAAAAATGACCAATGGCAGTTATCCAGTGCTTTTCTAGCATTTTTGCACTTTCTTACTACAAGCCTCATGTCAGGATTCAGTATCTAGACTGTAGACCAGAGGAGCCAGGGATTGAACCACCGACGTTCTGATTGGTAGACAACCCGCTCTACCTCCTGAGCCGCAGGCACCAGAGGAAATACAGAGGAAAGAAGATTATCAAAAAGAAGTAAATACTCGGTTGTGATTATGGGTTTTGGTGGGCTGAAGAATATTTTTAGAGTTCAGGTTTCAAGAGAAAGACTGGTTGGTTAAACTAATTATTAATATTTTATTAGCAGTAATAATGTTGTTACAAGTGAGGCGTCAGGCATCCAACAGGCAAGGCAGGAGCTCAGGATGGAGGATGAGACAGATGACAGCCCAGCAAACCAGTATAATTCAGTATAAAGTGATGGAAAATGGATAGTTGTGTAAAAGCTGAGGCATAAAACGGTCAACTTTCAGCGTCATTTTAAAATGCAGTGTGATTATCAAAGATAATTTCTCTTTAATCCCATTAGACTAGTCACATAGATTTATTTTTACTCTTCTCCTGTGAAGGAGCCTATAGGAGAATCCCTGTTAATTATTAAGCTTTAGAGGTGATGGTCGGTTGATTGGAAATGAGTGCAAATTTGTTGATTGAAAGCCCGTTTTTAGCATCTCGTTTTAAACTAGCAGCGTTATTCTTTCCCTTCATTTATCAGGATGGTGAGTGTCTCCAAAGACGGCACGTGGAAGCTGTGGAACACAGACGTGGAGTACAAAAAGCAGCAGGATCCCTACCTCCTGAAAACTGTTCCCTGCAGCTCGTCCGAGGGCAGCCGGGTGGCCTTGTCTCCAGACGGTCGGGTGGTGGCCGTCAGCGATGGCTGCAACGTGGCTATGTACGACGCTGCCACCGGACATCTGGAGGAGGAGCTGCACGGCGTCCACAGCGGCGAGGTCACAGAGCTTAGATTTGACATCAATGGACGCTTCTTGGTGTGCAGCGGTGACAAGGCTATCCGAGTGTTTCACAATGCTCCAGGCTACCGGGCTGCCATCAGAGACATGCAGGACATGCTGAAGAAGGCTCAGAACGAGGCCATGAAGCAGAGACTGCAGCAACAGATCAAAGATGCTCAGAGTGCCCTGGACACTGTACTTGCTGCTCCCTCCAACTGAAAAGATGACAACAACAACAACAAAAAAAAAGTGGAAACCACTCTGATTGTGACACCGTCTGACTCTGCTAATCATTTGTTTGCATTGTCACCTCTGCCTTTTAATGATTTGGACCGGGAAGACTCAGATTTGCATGCAGTTTAATAAAGGGTATCTTTTTATGGAAATGCTTTGTTTGATTTGAAGCTGGACATCTTCCTTTGTGTGAGTTCAGTGTGATCTCTGCTGTGATTGTGCTTGATTGGCTGTAATTTGTGAAATTGGTCCCATAGTTCTGCAGTGTAATTGTTCTTAGCATCGTGTCCCATCATGGAACAATCACTAAGTGGAAAAAGGAACAGCTTAACTGTCCCTTTTCGAAGACCTTCAACATCTAACGGCAGGAAAAGCAAAGGTGTAAATGATAATGATGAGCGTGTTCTGTTTAGGTGCTTCATTTCTGAGTCCAGATATTGTGCATGCTGACTCACTGGGAAACTTTGAACAGGGCTAATGTTAATATTATTAGTAACACCTCTGCTTTTCCTACGCTGTTAGGTCAAAATCTGTGCTATGGAAAAAGAAGTTCAAAGTGTAACATTTGCCCTGAGGGTGGCACTAAAGAAAAAAGCCTCTGTTTTGATTTTTACTTTTTTTTTATTACTTGCAAAGTAAATCTTTGGAATTCTCATTTGAAAACCTTATAGCAAAGGGGAATCCCTCTGGAGACCATTAACATCCACAGCGTTTTACATGAACACCTGTGCACCTTCCCAGGTGTACGATTTGACACCAGGAACTGTGAGGTCTCCCATCAACTGCAACCAAGTAACAGGAGAGTGAGGGAGGTGTCAGGCATGAGTATATGCAGTCTTGAAAACACCTCTATGGGATCTGTGAGTGTGATACAAGACTCACCCAAACTGGGGAAGAAAAAAAAGCCCCTCTTTTGTCATTGAAGGTATGTCTGATTCCCACAGACATAATCTTTTTCCAGAATTGTAGCAGCGCAGGGAAGTCTGAAGTTTCCTTTAATCCCCAAACGGTTCAATATTGATCAAAATGTCCTCAGGATTGGAATAAAAGCATGTATTTGATTACAGTGCGCTCATACTTGAGGACATGGGGTATAAGTTAGGCCTTAAGTATCTTACATTGTGCAGTCTGTATTAATTTGTGTAGCATTAATGGACGAGCTGATTTATCTTGTTGACACAGTCAGGATCTGAATGGTGCACCATTTTGGTATTTTTTAAGACTCTAAGATAAACTATTTTGTAAAACATGAAAAAATGAATAAATTTCCTTTAAATAGTCAGTCATCTGTTTATTTTGTCAGACCAAGCTGGTTCAGGAATATGATACCAGTAATGTACTTTTTTGTACAATAACATATAGATGGATTGTTTGTGTTGTAAAAAGTGATCCAAACCACTAGGCTTGAAAAGCTGGAACTAACATTAATCAGAAAAACTGGGTGATTCAGGGTTTTTTATATTATTGATGTTGTATTAAAAGGGTGGGAGTCAGATTTACATTAGAACACTTTATTGATCCTAGGGAGACACTATAAATATATATAAATACGAAAAATGGAACATGTAAACACTATATAAAATAAGTAAAACTAAGGCACTCATAGCGCAATCTTAAATTCAAATTTGATATTCCAAATTTAAAACAATACTTTGTACAGTATAGAGAAGGTATTACAAAATGAAAACTAGAGGAGGTAAGTTTCATCATTTATTTTAATCATCTCGCTGGAAGGAGCCTGTAAGCTTGATCAGAGGTTCATGTAAATAAAAACATGCTTTCTAATATTTAAATGTATCTCTATAAACATGCGTTAGTATATATGTATATTCGCATTAATGCAGATTTTTTATACTCTATTCTGATCTGAATTTGTAGGTTTTTTTAAAGCTCTTTAAACTGTTAAATGTCATGTCTATGAATCGCTCAATAAAGTTTTTTTAAAGAAAAAAAAATCGCGTCTGCGTTGACCCGGAAGTAGTTCCGGAACATCGGCACGTGTTCCCCCTGCAGCAGCATGAGCGGAGGTTGCGGTGTTTAGAACAGATGTCTACGGAGATGGTGGTGCTCTCAGTGAAGGCGGCGGAGCCGCTTCGGCCGGCCGGGAACCAGCAACAGAACCGGGTCTTCCTCGACTTCTTCTGGGACTTGGCCAAACCGGACCAAGATGTCCGACTGAAGGCGGTGGAAAATCTGATCCAGTACCTGAAAACCAACAACAAGGTGAGGCAGGCTGCGATCAGTGCCACTGAGAAGGCTCCCTAACCCCAGCGTGGTCCTGCGGCACATGCAGTTTTCCAGTAGTAGTATTTAAAGTAGTGGTTGTAATCATTGTGGAAAGGTGGAGGATATCATTCAGAGTTAACAATTCTAAAGTACCTTGTATTACAAATGAATGTCCAGTAATATTGCTAACACTTCAAGATCAAGAGTTTAAAATACTCATATAACAGATTTAGGCCTATATTATTAACATAAAATACTAATTATATTTAAAAAATAAGTAAATACACAAACTTGTTAAAAATACCTAGTATGCAGTATAAGGATCAAAGTAAGTCTAAAGTATCAAATAGAAGTACTCATACTGTAGTTAATGTTTTATTACTGAAGTGCAATTAGGAGTACTGTTAAAGTACTGTAAAGTATTTCACTGTAAAGTATTTCACTGTCGTGTTTCAACGTTTACTGTCATATACAGAAAAATAATACAGTATAAAGGGTACTTAAACATGTCTGGTGAGTGTAATATGTAGTATTACATATGTACAGTTATGTATATTTTTTGAAAGTGACTAGACCGTATAGTGTATACACGCACATGCATATATATGTTTTAAAGTGTGTGTGGAAGGAATAGGTGTAACCTAATGGCCTGCAGGTACAAATTATCTCCCTGAACCTGCTGGTGTGGGTCTGAATGCTCCTGCGCCGGCCCCTCGGAGGATCCGCTGCTTCACTGTCCCGCGGCACTGCCTGCAAGGAGGTGTTCTGGATGTGCCCCATGGGGTCGACATGCTGGAGAGGTTACATCTCTCGGCTTGGTTGGGAAAACCTTGCCCCCCAACCCCCGTAGTTAAACTATCTTTCTCTGTGTGGTGCAGGCAGATGAGTTGGAATACACCTTTAAAAGGCTGGTGGATGGACTGGCGCACACGCGGGAGACTGCGAGACCTGGGTTCAGCCTCGCTCTGGGGCAGGTGAGTGGAGTTTAACCCCATCCAGCTGCGACTTCAACCACATCTTTTTCTCCATCAGCTAATAGAGCGATGCAGGAAATATAATACAGGAACATTAAAGTTTGTCCACCTGATACCAACTTTTTCAGTGTCATATTTCCATCCCTCTTTTACGTAAGATGGCCAAAGTATTATATAAGCATTTCTTAATATAATGTAACCTTGAACAAACAACTTTAATAACAAAAAGGCCTCCTTCACCGATTTAATGTACAAAAAATAAATGTATTTTAAGAATCAGAATCACTCTAAAATGGCTCGTATCCACTAACTGGATTATGCATTCTGACATACCTGTCTTCCCTCTCCATAAGGAAACACGGTCACCTCCACTTATATCGCTGTTTGGACTTTGTTTTGGTGAAGTTTTGTACTGGAAAGTGTTGCCTATTAGAATATGTTTAAAACAAGATAGCTCAGGTTTAGCAGTTTAGAGACAAACGTGCTGAGAAGAGGACGACCACAGAGGAGATTCATGGGTGTAGTGAAGGAGGACGTGTAGAGGGCTGGTGCAAGAGAGGAGGATGGCTCGGGATAGGGTGCGATGGAGGCAGATGAGGTGACCCCCTAAGGGGATCAGGAAGAAGATGAAGACAAAGACAGCAAAAAAGATGAACAATATGAAGAAAAGACAGAAGCAAATGAAGAAGAGAAGGAACACATGTACTTAATAAAGTGGCCAAGGTTTATTGCTGTTAGTCCTCATTAAAGAGTAAAACTCTAAAGTCTGGGGAGGACAGGTGGTCATGTGAAAAGCTAATTAGTCGGCTGTATCTTTATATTTATCCTGCTGAATCCTCAGCCACAAAGTTTCAGCAGAGGTAGCCTCAAACATCGCTCGACATTCTGCCACATGCGAAGCATCCGAGCGGCAGGGAACATCAGGTCCATCAGCTACGTGTACATCTCCTTGGTCCCAATCTTTGTGACATGTTGTGTTATCACAACAGCTGGGATCTGGTTAGCTCTTTCTCACACATGAATATGCATTTTTGCCCCTGCTTTCTGACTAGTATGGACAGTCTGCCTTTATTGGTGTAAGGCAGACTGGAGTGTGTAGTAAATGCTGCTTCCCTACTAGTGTTAAAGTGCTCTATAATAACTGAGCCGAGCAGTAAAGTGTTCCTTATTTTTAGGTCCTGAGTGCCTTTGAAGACGTCTCCCTGCAGAGCATACTCGACAGAATCAAAGAAAAGCACAACTTGCAAGGAGCTAAAAAGGTGAGTTTTGGTCTTTTTTAGCACCAAAATCAGTCAGTCCGATCTTTGAGCTTCCATTTCATCTCCTGTCTTCCAGAAACTTGCCAGAAACGCTATGTTTGGAAACTTGTTCGGTGTACTTGCCCTCCATCAATCCAGCCGCCTCTATAAGGTACGTTTTCTCTCATTTTCAGGATGCATTAAGATTTTTTTGCTGGATAAAAAAAGAGAGTGTCAAAAGGCCAGCAAATATTTGTGCCGTACCCGTCGTGGGAAAAGCACAGGTCAGGGGGAAAAAAAAGGTGATGGCTCCGTTCCATTTTGCTGCCTTAGTTTCAGCTCCTGTTTACTGTCACGGCTCGCGTTGTTACTGAATAAGACGCTGATTTAAAGGAAAGCACATTGATTTTAGATATCAGCCTGATTATATCAGAAATATGTCTTGGCTCAAATATAGAATGTAGGGTTAAGAGTCGGGGGACAGAGCAAGTCCGGGACAGTCTGTCACTCATGTTTACAGGTTGTGGTGTCTGAACTCTTGTTTCTCTGCAGGAGCCACAGGTGGTGTTGGGATGTGTGCAGCTCCTGCAGAGACTCAGTGAGCACAAACAGCACCTGAAGGACCTTCCTACCAAGACCATGATGGACATCCTTGCTGAGGTGACAGCTGCAGCTCGGTTACTCCAGTAATAATAGAGTTTTTAATCTGTTTTCGTTTTTTCAAAACTCTGCACGTCATGCTGTCCATCAGGTCCCTGAGGAGGTGTTTGAGGAGGTCCTCATGGGAGCTCTGCAGACTGACCTGGAATCAGCTTTCAGGACTCCAGAGCAGCTGCAGCTGCTGCTGGTAGCTCTCCAACGCTTCCCACAAACCCTCAAACCCCAGAAACTGAAGAAGCTGCTGGGCTCCTCCTCCATCATCAACGCTGGCAACATACCCAAGTAAGAAGGTTTCAGTCCTCACAAACACACACCTTCTGTCGCTGATCTGAAGTTTCATTTGAACTCAGACCGTGCTGTACTATAGGTTTCACTCCATGTATATCCTATAATTAGGCAAAACGTCTGCACTACTTTCCCCTTCTGTCTCCGCTAATCAGCAGCCTCTGACTGAGCTGTCTTATCTGATGTCTGGCAGGATAACCGAGGTGTTGAAGACAGCCGCCCACGCTGTGAAGAAGGAGCGTGTCCTCCCAGCAGTGGCCCTGGACCTCCTGAAGCTCTCTCTGAAGGAAGACAGCTTTGAGCTCTTCTGGAATAAAGCCATCACAGACGGCATGTTAAAGGAGCAGCCGGGGCCGACGCAGTGAGTCACGTGAGCTGTAGAGAATCTGCAGCCTGCTGTACAGTTAAACTCCTTTGACTGTTTAGTAACGAAGTAGTATAATACTCACAGGGAATGGTCGCATCAAATGTTAACTAGTTCAGTCATCATGTTTAACTAGGCAGCTGAATGCTGCAGCACTTTTTTTTTTTGATAAGGTTTCAGTTGACTTTGTTATGCTGTAGCAGGAGTACACGCACCACATCTGCAAGTCGGGAATTTAGCAGGAAAATAAGTAATGAGGCAATCGGTGTTGATTTTAAAGCGAAACTGGGGATCAGCTGATACAGCAGGGTGTAGGATGGAACAGCAAATCTCCAGTGTGTCACTTTTATAAAGTGATCTTATGTCACTGCTGTGTTTGCTGCTTGTTGTGCTGCTTTTGTAGTAACACTTGACACAAGTGGAGAGGGCTGTTTCTGCACGATTTATTCTTGCTTTTCTTTTAATTTGTCATGTCTGTATGTCATGCCGTAGCACTCAGTCGTGCTTCCGGCTAATCCCACTCGGCTGTTTCCCCGTCTGTGTCCAGTTACATGAGCTTCCGTCTGCTGGGCAGCGCCCTGCCTCTGCTGTCAGCAGCCCAGCTGAAGGTCGTCTTGTCTGGAGAGGTGATGATGAACTATGGGGAACACGTAGTGTGTGCTCAGGTCAGTGTCCTCTGTCTAGACTTGACTATAAAGAACATCTTAGACTCTTCAAAGTCGTCTAATATAGAGGACAAACTAATAAAATCTTCTCAGTGGAGGAGCCTGCCTTCAGGGCTTTCTGCAGTTTATATGAGACTAGTATTACCTCTGGACTTTAGTGATGTCTAATAATTGTGGATGTCATCTCTGATCTTAATCTCATGCAAAGCTGCGCTGCCCGTAATTTGTAAAAGGAAAATTCCACAACAAATCACCTTCCATTATTCAGCAAGCACAGAGGTCATGTGATCATATTACTGAATCTGTTGCTGATTTTGAGTTGGCACCAGCCAACAACCAAAATGTTGCTCAAAGCACTGTCGCTCTTAATAACTCATAGAAGACTTGCAGCATATTTGTAAAGTACCAACTTTATCGGGTTAAACCGCTGCTCGCACACATTAAAGCTGATGCGTTTTTTTCTCTTTCCCAGAAACCGGACCGCTTCAAGCTGGCCCCTGAGATGGACGTCTTTGTGTCGGACTTCCTGGAGGGCTGTCAGGACTCGGACAAACAGCTGGTGGTGATGGTGGGCTTCTCCTCGCTATCCAACCGGGGCTCCCCCGTGGTGCCGTCAGCGTGGAAGATGGTGCAGCACCTTCAGCCCGCAGCTCTGCAGAGCTACGTGGAGTGGCTGAAGAACATGTTCCTGCAGCCTCAGCTGGACAAGCTGCTGGACATCAGCACTCACAAGAAGAACAAGGGTGGAAAAGATCAGTGAGTGCATGTGTTTCAGCGGGTTGTGCAGGTTGTGGTGGCGCTCAACAGGAAGACGCAGGGATGGGAAATGGATGAATACAACTCTTGGTTATCTTTCCTCAGGAAGGACGACTGCGTATTCCACCTGAGGAAGTGGATTGTCTTCCGGCTCGCCTCCATCATTGACAGCCACCAGGTGAAGAAGCAAGAGGATCTCATCATGGATGTGGCCAGGTGAGACGTGTGGAGCACTCTGAAGTTCTCCGTGTTTGATGATGATAATGTTATTAACTGGTGGGTTGTTTCTCTTCCAGGTTTGTCTTTTTCCACGCTTTCTTCAGCACCAAGAAGGCCTCGGCGGACATCCCGGAGACGAAGGCGATGCTTTCTGTCCCGCTGGATGATAAAACCAGAGGAGTGATTGTTAATTCATTCTTTAGGTGAGAGATGACAATTTCAGCCACCAGCGGCTGTGCTTTATTTCTCTGAACCTCTTCTTTGAAAAAAAATAGTTTGGCTGAGAATTCAGGTGACCTGTGACCTCTGCTGTATCACTGACGTCTGCCTGTCCGCTACCCAGAATGCTCCTCTCCATGTACCACATGCCGCTCACTGAGGACTCAACCGAGGGTGCAGCTGTCGGCCAAAAGCGGGTTCTGGGTGTGACAGCTGACGGCACCATGTGGATCTACCACCTGGTCCAGTATGCGCAAGCCCTGCTTAACCAGCCAAAACACGTCCAGAGCAGCCAGCCCTTCAGCCCCGAGCAGAGACAGGCCTGGGACAGGTAGGGGAGCACAAACACAGTCGTTACACTTAAATGAGTTTAACTTCTTTTTTTGGGCCATCTTTGACGTTTGATTGCTCTGATTTGTTTTCTTCCAGCATCCTGGAGTCGGTGGCAAAGCTGAAGAAGAAAGCAAAGAAGGGCCAAGCAGCCGAGAACAACGCGTTCCAGCAGCTCTTCCTGCTGGTCGGCATGCACTTCTTCAAGGTAGAACATCCATCAGCCTGTTGACAGTTGATTTATTGTCTCCTTGAAACCGAAATTAGTGGAATGAAAGCGGCGTAGTAATACTTATCTTCCCAAAGGCCCCTGAAGAGCTGCTGGACATTACGAAAGACCTGCAGAGCTGCATGGAGAAGGCTCAGGAAAAGAAGGCCAAAAAGAAAAAGAAAAAAGGTCAGGCTGCTTTTTCAGCATATATATATATATAAGTCTCAGTTTTTAAAGTATCAGTTTATAAGTTGCTCGTGTTTTGAAGTCTGCGCTAGTCAATAGATTTGGATCAGCAGGAAAAACGGGTGGATTGTGTCGACAATACCGCCGATGAAATGAATCGGCTTCAGTAAATGAACGTGTTGGATGTTTCCAGGAGCAGCCACAGAGCAGGAGGAGCCTGAGTGGGTGGAGGTGATGGTGGACATCTTGCTGTCCCTGCTCTCCCAGCAGAGCCGACACATCAGGCAGGTCTGCAAGACGGTCTTCGCCTCCATCTGCCCCCACGTTACCGCGCCCGCCCTCGCCGCCATCTTAGATGTAAGCGACACATACTGGACTGAGAATGAAGTGGTTTTTAATAAGATTCCAGCCCGAGTGCTGCAGTTTGTGGCCTTTTATCAGTTAATTGATTTTTTTTTTTCCTGCTCTTTTTTTTTTCACGTGACCTAAATATGAACTTTTAGGTCATGTG
>VUQK01040009.1:0-13660 GCA_015106715.1 Bujurquina vittata
GACTTGATAGGTATGCTTTTTTAATAACCTTAAATGCAAAAGCTGATAGTTAAATAAGTGTCATTTCATAATTATATGATTTATAATCCGATTAGTCGACTAATCGTTTCAATAGTCGATGACTAATCGACTATCAAAATAGTCGTTAGTTGCAGCCCTACTTCACACACACTCACTCGTATACCTGTTATAACCTGCACTAGCTGCAGTGCTGAAAGTGATTTATTGTACACAATGTTGAATGTGCCTGTGGAACCTTAGACAATAACCAAACTGCTCAATTGCTGCCGTCTTTCTGACCATGTTTTGTTACCTTCTTTAGTTATTTGAAGGGGAACTTATGAAGACTAAAGCAAAATCATTTAAAAAAGGAGTTAGGGGGTGTTTTTTGGACCAGATTGGAATGATTAACTGACCCTGGATCACCCAGTTAATTTTGGATATTTTAAGTGATGTGTGGAGATCTTGTTTGTGTGTTTTGTATGCTTTTTGTGTTTTCAGTTACATATTAGACTGAGACCTTTTCATTCCTGCCACATGCCACCCTGCCTTTGGATTTAATTTAAAACTTCGTTGCCAGTGTGATGGGTTCATAGCATCCACATTTATTTAAGGCTTATTAAGTCGTGTAATAAAAGGTATATTGTTCATAAATGAGTTTTTATAAAGCAAACAAACAATGTAGCGTTAACCTGACAAATACACAAAAAAGCATCTCCAGAGTTGTGCGAGGCCAAATTAAAAAAAGAAAAAATGTTATTTGATAACATCCAGCCTCATCTTATAAAAGCAAGTAAAACTCCAGCTGTCTCCAGCTGCTCCAAATTATTATTATTTTTTTTAAATACATTTTAATTTGACTCCAAGACATTGTTTTTCCTGCTTCCAGTCTTTATTCAAAACTAAACTACCCATATCAGCACCAGCTGAAATGGTGCTGAACCTTTTGAGTAAAAACAGCAGACTTTTGTTGATGACTCAAAGGAGAGGCAGCCTTTGTATCATACACATATCTGTATATTACACTGAGTGACTGTGCCTGTTTTTGTGCAGTTTCCTGATGCTGAGAGCGGTGAATGGTTTGGCTATTTGACCCAAGAAGGGAAAGTAGCCCTGGATTTTAAAGGAGGTCCCTTTAAAGGTAAGATCATAGCTGAGACGTATGAATGGAAGAAACTCTGAAATAGTAGACAGACGATCATGTTCAGTGGTAGCTTGTAGGCCCCAGGTTGTGACAAGAAGAGCAAATGGGAGGAATTCTGTGAATGTTGAATGGGGGTGCAATAACAATGCTGGGCGGTACTCTTAATTCCCATCACTGGGTACTGTGGGAAACAGTGACAGTTATGTGCCAGAAATCAAATACATTTTTATCAGTAGCTGCTCATGCAAAGACTGCATGACAAATAAAAGGAAAAACTGAACGGTTGTGTCCTTTAAGGAAGAAATTGTTTCTGCTTCACTTTTAGGGCCATTTTGCTGACATGATTTAGTTCCACTTGTGTCTTTACAGGAAGGGATTGCTGGAAATGAACACAAAGTTGTTCTGAATAATCATCTATATGATGAAGCATTTCTCACAGTGTTAACTATTGCATATAAATGACAGTATTTTCCACCCGGCTGAACACATTTGAGACTCAGCAGTTAGGTACACTTCAGCACAAAACGCCACATTAAATATATTTTGAAAGAGTGATATTCATTCCTCCAGTTCTAGAGACTTGTTGTTCATATGGTGGCCAAACAACTTGCTGAGACACTGTTTTTCTTTGAATTTGTCATCTACTGTATCTACCAGCATGAAACACCTTTCCATGTGTGTCACACCAAGAAATATTTTTTGAAAACCCCATCAATCATTTGATTATTAAACAGTTTTAACCAGTTGGTAAAATAACTATTTCTTCTGTTCTTTAGGATTTTTCCATGTGCCCCGCTGCCTGTACATGTGTGAGCTTCTTTTGGATGACCTGCTGGAAAAGGACTGAACAGTCTGACATAAATGTTCTATAAAAGGGACTGAACTTGATTTGTGTGTCTATGCATCACTTCAACCACAAATAATCAGATTATGATTCAAAATTGCCCAATTCTTTGCACAGTGTCTTTGTAGGTTTGAGTTATAATCTTGCCTGTGTGGGGGTTTATAAATTTTTAATGTTAGGAGTGGCATTAACCAAAGAACATAATGGCTTAAAATGCGCTTACAAAAACTCAATTTTGAGAAGATCAAAAGTAACTGGACAAACTAGTATAATTTAAAAAAATGGTTACAAAAGAATCCATGGGCGTCACCAAATGCTGCATTTCTTCCTTTGGGGGGGACTCTGTCAGGCTTTTACTGCAGCTGTCTTCAGTTGCTGCTTGTTTGTGGCGCTTTACATTCAGTAACTGAAAGGCATGCGCCACTGGGCTGACTAACTTTGCAACTGAAGAATATCACAATTCTTTACCTTGAGAAGGGTTGCTTTAGCCTTGTGCTTTGTATCATCATCCATTTGCACCGTAAAGCACGATCAATTTGGCAGCATTTGGATGAATCGGAGCAGAATTAGAATTCCCCCCCTGCTATTCCTATCAGCAGCCACATCATCAGTGATCACTGGTGACCCAGTTCAATTGGCAGCCATAGGCATGTATCGCTGCCAATTGAACTGGGTCACCAGGGATGCCATGATACTGCCTCCACCATGTTTAACCCTTTACATGGCACTCACTGAAATTCAAAATTTCAACCATAGAGTGCTATTGGAGGACATAAGACTCGATTACTTTTGTGACAATGTTTCAAAATGTTTCATTTTCATGTAGAAAATCATGGTTTGGTTTATGCCCAAAGTGGTAAAAGAAATTCCAAGAGGTGTATATATAAAAAACTAAATATATGGTGAAAAGAACATGTATTTTAGAACATTACATACGATTAATCAGAACATCACTTTTTTTTTACAGTATACACATTATAACTTTATACATTAGGCCAGTTCTTCATGACCACATGCACCTCACTGAGGCACTGAATGGATGTCATCTATAAACTGTGCAGAAAGTACCAAAAATAGTCACTAGCCCAATAAAGGATCAACAGGTGTTGTGTTATGTTTCTGATTATAAGCTGTTCCTTTCCCTCTCCTGGTTAATCTTGGTTTCATCAGTCCAAAGATATTTCCAGAAATGGGCCGGCTCTTTTAGATGTTTTCTAAGTCTAATGTGACCTTCCTGTTCTTGAGTATAACTAATGGTTTGCAGCTTATTGTAAGTCCTCTTTTTACATTTATGAAGTCATCTCTTGATTGTAGACTCTGACAGTGGTGCTCTGAACTCTTGACTTGTCTGGATTCTGTGAAGTTGTGTCCACACAGGAAGCAATTCACAGTGATGTGTGTGGCAATGCAAAGTGGGCAGGTCTGGAGATAAACTTGTCTCAACTTCAAGGTGACCAATTGAAGTAGCAACCAGTGACAGCACAAGATGCTGTTGATTCTCATATGACCTGGTACTAAATGCTTTAATGAGCACATTTGTGAGGTCACACACTGATGTTGGAGAGAAGGCCTGGCTCACAGTCTCTGCTCTAATTCATCCCAAAGGTGTTCTTCCACACCAAACTCACTTATCTTTGTGATTATGGACCTGCTTTGTGGGATTTTTGCAGTCACATTGGAAGAGGAAGGGGCCATTCCCAAACTGTTCCCACAAAGTTGGGAGCATGAAATTGTCCAAAATGTCTTGGTATGCTGAAGTAAGTGGTAAATGGACTAGTTCTAGTTGAGTACTCACAGCACTATATACAACACATTTGCATTCACACATCCATTCATGCATACACATTCATCTAAATGCTTTGAATCTAACATTCTCACACATGAATACAGCAGTGTGAATGTGCCCAATGATACTTTGGTATGCAGACTGGAGCAGCCAGGAATCAAACCATCAAGTAGAATAGAATGCCTTTGTCATTATACGGAATGTACAACGAGATTGGAACATTCCAATTAGTAGATGACCTGCTCTACCTCCTGAGCCACAGCCACCCCCAAAGCATGAAGAGTTCCTTTCACTTGAGCTAAGGGGCCGAGCCCAGCTCCTGAAAAACACCCCCACACCAAACTTACACTTGGCACAATGCAATTAGACAGGTACTGTTCCCCCGGCAACCACCAAACCCAGACTCGTCCATCAGATTTCCAGATGGAGAAGTGTGATTCATCCATTCAGAGAACATGTCTCCACTGCTCTAGAGTCCAGTGTTGATGTGCTTTACACCACTCCACCCAACACTTCATTGAGCTTGGTGATTGATGTAAAGCTTGGATGAGTTTCTGTCATTCCCAAGCTCTTCTATTTTGTTATAATACCACTAACAGTTGGCTGTGGAATATTTAATGGTGAGAAAATTTCACAGATGGACTTCTTCCACAGGTGGCATCCTATCACAGTGCCATGGTGGAGTTCACTAAGGTTAACCCATTCTTTTACAAATGCTTGCTGAAGCGGTCTGCATGCCTAGGTGCTTTTTATTTTATGAATGAATGAATTAAACTTTATTGATCCCTTGGGGAAATTAGGTAATTTTATAAGCTTGTGATGGGATGGGTGAGTGAATACTTTGGGCAATAACAGTGTATGTCTCTGAAATGTCATTTTTTTCTTTTTTTAGGACAGAGTCCGTTTGATTCAGGTTATTTAATATATTCAATTTAGTGATTGATTCAGTGGCTATAATACACCAGAAGACGGTGCATTTCAGTCACAATATAGAAGTTTATATATGTATATGAATATGCAAAGTGTTCAGAGTTTGCCCATTTATTGTTGACCAGGAGTACGGTGGAGAGCAAAACACAAAAACATGGTCAAATCCAACAGGGATCTCATGGAACTTTACAAGGTCAGAAAAAGAATTCACATTATAGAATAGAAACCCAGTAACTTCCTATGGGCACATACCTGGTGAGGGAAAGGGTCTTTTTAACAGGAAGAAACCTGCAGATATAGGCTCCGGGAGCCTTCTGCTACTTTTTATCCCATATTAGCTTCAGGAATTTAAAATCCTGTGAAGCTGGGATAACTTGAACCAGCCGTTGATTTTGACATATTCCTCTCCTCTTTCCCTCTCCTTGTTTATTTTCCACAATTTCATTTGTTTATATTTATTTATTTATTATGGGGTAATATGGTTTATGTAATACCAAATTCTAATCTCAAAACGTTCGTTACAAAATGACCACAGTGCAATGAGCTTGCAGTCTGTGCCATGTTTAGTCGGAGCCCATCTCCACTGCGTATGGTGTACAGAGACGCGTATCTTTTAAGACAAGTTGTTATAAACATCTCACACACCTAGACGTAGAAGTATAAGTAGACGTATTACAAACCGGAACCGGAACCCGTTGTGTTCGAGCGGAAGCTGGTAAAAATGGACGGTTCAAGAGCCGCTAAGGCTTCGTAACAATATTGAACGCATCTCGTATCGTGTCAAATTAAAAATAAAATCATAGTTTTGGGGTATAGACGATAGAACAGCACCTTATTCAGCCTAAAGGAAGAGCCTGTGGTTTGAAAAACAGTTGCAATTTAATTAAAATGGTTTGCTACGTTGAACACAACCCTGTAACAAACCGGAAATAATGTAACAGATAATAAAATGACGAAAGCCGAGATTCTAAGTCTGTAGCTCCGTTAAAAAGAGAACCAAAATGTGGAAGGGAAACACGTGATATGACCATTAAACAAGAGTATTATACGATTAGCTGCAACGGCGAGGCTACAGATTCGCTTTGGACACTTGAAGGGCGGAAGCAGCTATGAAAAGAGCTTCCGTGTTTGGAAGTTACCAGTAACTTGATGGCCATGGACGCAGTTCACAGCCGTAATCGTCCGGCGTCGTTCGTTTCTTCATTAACGTAGTATTGGGAACATTATATTCCACGGTTCATCGTTTCACCAGAAGAACAATGGATACGATTCACGGGTACTGTTATTGGGAAGTTCAGTGCTTCCCACAAAAGCCTTTAATATTTCTCTATTGATGGTTTGGTGTTGTAAATCTAAAATGAACGCGTCAGTACTCTAGACTGATTGAATAAATTGGTATTAATAAAAATGATAAACATTAATTGTAATGAGCTCATTAGTATTTATGGAATATGTTACATTAGATGTGAGAACAATATATTAAAAAATATACAGATTATATTACAAAAAAAAGGGTAACATAGCTGTTCCCACATTAAAGTTCCTATTAACTTGGTTGAAACTGTATCTAAATATTTCCAGGATTACTGTGCATAGTGGTTAAGATAATAATCTACCCTTGATTGGTGTTTATATATATATATATATATATAAAGCAAAATTTTTTTTTTGGGGGGGGGGGGTATGATAAGATACACTGTACTTATTTTAAGAGTGTTTACTTTTATTTTTCCTACAGAGATACGCATATATAAAGTTCAAATATTTCTTTGCCTTTTAATATTTCATGTTCTTCACTCTTGTCTCAGTGGCACAGGTGTCTTCTACCAGGCAATGCCTGCGATTGGAGCTGATGGAAAGAACATCATGAAACTGATTCCTGTCCAAATGGTGAACAGACAGTTTTTCCAAACTCAGACAACGAAACCCAAAACGGACCCAATTTCCCAGAAAGCTGTCACCATAAATATTGCCTCAGCACCTGTAAGCATGGCCACAAAGACAGTTTTGAGTTCTTCTGTTTCTCAGCAAATAATCAGGAAGCAGGTTTCTGTGGTGAATGTCAATTTGGGTCATAGTAATTCACTCAACAAGGATTCATCACAGCAGAACACTCAAATGGCGTTCAATGAAGTTCCTCCAGTGGCAACGTTTAAGAAATCTGTGATGCCAGTAAAACATTTTAATCAGCTCCCAGTTACTGTAAAATCTCCAGCACTCCCCAGAGGACAGTATCTTCAGATTCCCCCCAATGCACAAGTCCAGACAGTTCCAGCATCCAGACTTCCTCCAGGTATCCAGAAACAGATTCTTACTTCTTCAGCCAGCTCCTGTTTGGGTTCAGTCTTACCCAATGTAGTCTTTGTGTCACCTGTCACCACTGTGAGTCAAAGTGTGGCTTCACCGAGTGACGCTGCACCACAACCACTTCAAATCTTTGGCAGTGCATCAAGTGTGACTTCATGTGGACTTAAACCAAAAGCAGCAAAGCAACAGTTAAAACTGATTCCAAAGGTTTCACAACGGCCCAACAGCCCTACGCGGTGGGTGATAGAAGAAGCGGATGGTTCAGCAGGCCCAAATATAAAACCTCTTAATTGTCCATCTGTCACTTCAGAGATTATTCGAGCAGTTGCACAGAGAGAAAACTCTTGCAAACATCTCAAGGCCTTCAGAAGAACAGCTTCTCAGTTGAGTCAGGACAATGCTGCAAAAGCGCAGCAAAACGCCTTAGTCATGTGCAATGGCAAGGTATTCTTTGTGGCTAAAAAGTGCACCCTGCCATCTAAGACCACAGCAGCAACAAAAGGCCCTGAATTCAGCAAAACCATTGTTCCACAGTTTTCTTCTATACAAAAGTTACTTCAGTCAGCTGCAACTCATACAAGGCAGGACTTTAGAATGCCAAGGGAGTCAGATGAGGTGATAGATCTATGTGATGATGATGATGAGGATTCACCTCAACAAGCAGCATCAATTAACATGTCAGCAGTCTCTCATCTGGATGAAGACAATGTAATATTTGTATCATATATTCCACCCAAATCTGAGTCCTACTCAAGAAACTGTACAATTTCAAACCAAGCGGCGAGAGGAGCAGAACCTAGCCAAGGCGTATCAGATGGAAATCAAACATGTGTTTGTGATTCAGCAGTGATGTACATGAACATTCAGCAGAGAACCTCCACCCAGCAACAGGAAGGCATGGCGGTAGATGCAATAACAGAAAGTCCAGTAGTGCCCAGCATCAGCTTTCAAATAGAGAAGAACAGTGGCGTAATTGAGGTGAGGATGCTTCTAATGCTGTCTGCTGAATATTGCAATATTTTGATAAGGTCTGCAGCTAATCATTACTCTGATCAGTGGTTTTGTTTAGTTTTTAGGGTAGTTCTAGTTTGTTTATCTGGTGCAGTTCCCATTAATGTGCCTTGCTATGTATTTAGACACAGCAAGGTGGTTATATTGTTTTCTGTCTAAGTACTTCTGATCACACTGTTCTCAGTTTAGAAGTTCATCCTCTAACCAGTTGGACTTTGTTGTGTAATATTATAAAACATTTCAAGTATTCTTGTGTGGATCATGGAATATAGAAGACCACATCAATTATAGTCAGGTCCAGAAATATTTGGACAATCATACTTGTCAAATTTTGTTTCTATACAGCACCATAGTGGATTTTAATTATTTTGTTCATACTTTCAGATATTACCTGAACTGTTCAAAAATTACAGCTATTTTTGTACATAGTCCCCCATTTTTAAAAATCTTAAAAAAATCATTGGATTAAATACAACACCACTGAATATAAGGACACATTTTAATACTTGGCCTTAGGTCCAGAACCCTTGGACATCACCAATGAATTTATTCTTTTGAGACGCTTTTACTGCAGCCAGCTTGCTCCTAGTTTGTGGGTCTTACTGCTTTCAGTTTTGCTTTCAGTACTTGAAAAGCATGCTCCATGGGTTTGTGATTAGGTGACTTGCGGCCACTGAAGAATATCCCATTTGTTTTTATTGATATATTCTTGCATTCTTTTTTGTTGTATGCTTTGGGTCATTATATATGCATTATGAAGCGCCACCCAATGATCTTTGCAGCATTTAGCTAAGCAGAAATTACAGCCCTGTACATTTTAGATTTCATCCCTCTACTTCTATCACCAGGCGCATGATCAATGAACACCAGTGATCGGTTTGCACTGGCAGTCATATAACATAGCAAGCAAAGGAAGAACCTGTAGATGCCACATAGAAAGGCCCCACTTGGGGTTCAAACCAAGAACCGTCTGCCTGTGAGGTGACATTGCAAACTACTGGCAACCACCCACTGTGAGGCAACACCACTGTGTTGTGACGGGGTTTTTCTTAACCATGGAAAGAATCCACTTTAGTTGTTTTCTGTGCTCTTTCAAACCTTTTGGTGTTGCTGAGCTGGCTAGTGCTTCCTTTTTTTCTAAAATGGTGGGTACCATATTGTTCTCTCTGATATGTTTGAGTTTTCAACCTGATGATGACTTCCATAATTTGCATTGGCCTCTCTTTGGACGTCATAGTAAGAGTTCCTGTAAACGGCTACTAAATGCTCTTGGAAACACTTGGAGCATCTCTTTAATGTGTCATGAAATAGTAGGAACATACCTTATCTGGCCATGAAATACCTTATCAGTCAATTATGCAGTTACTTTTGAGCCTTCAGTAACATTTTGATTGTTTGACTTAAAATCCACTGTAGTGGTGTAAACAGGCAGTCACAAAAAATGTACTATTATCCAAATACTTATGAACTGATTGATATTTCCCACTCATGACTGATGAGGTGAGTTAGCTAACAGAGCTTGTCCTATCTGAACATCCTCTATATTGGTGCATTTATACTTTACCTTTTTCTACTTGCAGGGCTCTACGAATCCTGACCCACTGGCACCGAAGCCCTACCAAGTGTCTGACCACCTGTTGAGGAAAGTTTTCGGGATAACAGCTGAACTTAAAGTTTGCCTTCAGAGGGTTGATGACACAGCAGTTGGGTCTGTCCCTTCAGACCCCCTGCACATTGAATCCATTAGGTCAGTGGAGGATAATGTGGAACCAGTGGGAGATGTTTTTGTATGTGAACCTAGTGGCTCACAAAACGACAATATCAACAATGGTGATACTAATTTCCAAAGAGTAAAAGTACTAATTGGAAAAGAACCGTCATCATCACCTCACACAGGTATCACAGCTTGCAGATGTTCACATGCCAAACTGAACCAAAAATCTCCTTTTGCTTTGGAGCAGAAGTTCTTTTCGGCTCAAAGTTCACACAGCAGAGCCATATGTGACTGTGAGTCTAAACGAGTGACTGGCTATGTGGAATCCATGGATGAGAATTTCCCTAGCAAAAATGAAAACACTATCCCACAATCACAGCATGTGGATGCTCATCTTCAGACAAGGAGAATGGGGCGGACCAGGAAACGCACTGTGTGTCCCTGTTGCATGCCCACTGCTCTGGATCCTGCAGTCAAGTCTCGGGCAAGGTTAGAGGAGCTGGAGAAGTGTGCATCGACAGCGGAGCAGATGAGCAAAAAGGGGGGAAGAGCAAAAGGTACCGGTACACGAAAAGATGGAAGCTGTGAGGAAGTCAAAAACAAGCCAAACTTTAACACCCATGTCACCCCAACTAGTGACTTTTTGTCCACATCATCTGCGGACTCTGATGAACTAAAAAGAGAGGAAGAGATAAAAAGACTCAAAGATGTTCTGAAAGAGAAAGAGGCAGCTTTGGAACTCATAAGGAAAAGAGTAAGCTGATAGAAATCGTCTAACCCTTTTAACGCTTGTGTTCTTATAAAGTTAATGGATTTATTTTTTATACGATCTGTTGTTGCTTCTCTTTCTCTTCAGTGATAACTAACAGAACTATACTACTGTCATGCACATGTGGCACTTCGTAGTCAAAATGTGGCAATGTCTGGTTTCATACTAGCAGAGCTTGCAGTTTTGAGACAGAAGCATTAATTCCAAGTAAAAGCTAGTGCACACATACACAATCTCTTTCTTCCTATGGATGTATAAAGGAAATCTGGGTCGTGGACTTGAAGATGACATCTTCTCATTCAAATTAACTATTTGAGACTTGCATAGCAGAAACAATGTTATAGCCTCCTGGTGAGGAAGACAGCTGTTGATTTACTTTTCGATCTGCATCCTTACCCTCACCAATGGTCATGGGCTCTGCGTTATGACTGAAACAATGAGATCGCGGATACAAGCACCAGAAATTAGATTTCTCTGGAGGATGACTGGACTCTGCCTTTAGAGATAGGGTGAGGAATTCAGTCATTTGAGAGGGACTCTGAGTAGAGCCAGCACTCTTCCACAGCAAAAGAAGCCAGCTGACGAGGTTTGGACAGTTGACTAAGGTGCCTCTTGGGTGCACCTTGGGTGAGCTGCTCCGGTGGGACATCTACTGGGAGGAGGTCGAGAGGCTGTTGCCTCTGTGACCCGCCCCCAGATAAGCAGGAGGAAATGGATGGATGAATGGATAGCTCCAATACAGGGGAAAAAATGGCAGCAAGCAAGCCTGAGGTGCGGCACTGTACCCTTCTGTCTGTATTTATTCATGTCTTTTCCAATGCAGACTTACAGGTTATGTTAATTGGTGATTCTTAATTGCCCACAGGTGTGAATGTGAGTGAATGGTGGTGACCTGTCCAGGGCGTACCTTACCTCTCGCCCCATGGCAGCTGGAATAGGCTCCAGCCAGTCTCTTACCTACAAGGTGACACACTTGGCAGTTATTACCTCATTCTACGGTGTTTGTTTCATATTGCTGAAAGTAAATAATGGATACAGTGTTTCCAACCTGAAATTTTCAGCTGTAACACGTGAGCTCTTGTCGATTGAAGGAAACTTTATTTTTGATTCTCTCAACTTTAGCTTTTAATTGCCATTTTATTTAATTTTATTTTTAGCAAACTTTGTTTAGGAAAACTACTTGGTTTAAATTTAGATGAGAGTTTGGGTTAAACATAACTCTCACAGTGCAAAGCACATGTTACAAATTCATTTTCTAGACATTTACTGCTGCAATAATAGCTACTGAGTCTGCTGGTGGGTGTAGGAGTCAGGGTCTTACTGGCCATGTGTGTGACATTGAATACAATTGTTAATGGCTGATACCATTAGAACTTGGTGTAATAAAGGCCTCACTTACGTAGCAAGACAATGAAAAACCCCCTTTGGCAATGAATGCAACAGGAAGACTTCAAAGTTAAGGCTGCCCGGGCTAAATGTCTGTCTGGGGTTGTCAGTTTTTTAATTACTGCTGTATTTTTGTAAACAGGGTTGTATTTTATGGTTACATAAAAAAAAAACTTACGCTTTTTCTATTTTGTTTTCCAATCACAGCCGAACGTGATTCATGAAAAACTGAAACATAAACTTGTAGTAAAAGAAAGTCGATCACTACAAGACTTTATGAAGATCAGTTATATAAAGCAATGAATCAAGTGCCAGACATGCTCCATCTGACTTCTGTTAGGAACATCTGGCCTCAAATTTGAATACGTGACCAGACGTATTAATTTTCGTAAATAAACAGATTTAAAACATGTTTGAGAAAATGAAGGTATTTTACTGTTCTGTAATGGATACACAGCATTCTAATTAAAGTTGTCTAAATTACACACTGTATACAGTTCTTTATTTTTTCTAATAAACACATTGTCATAACACTATCTGGCTTGTGTTTCTTGTACCATTATTAGCATTGTATGTGGGTGTGGCCTCATTCACCCACTCTCACATAAATTCATACCTGCAATAGGGCCAAAAAAGCTAATTGTCATCAATGTGAATGGCTGTGCCAAAAATGTGGGTAAAATTGCTGGCACTCGGATAATTTTGGTGTTAATCTGGCTCATTGTGCATCTTCTTGGTAGCAGTAGTAGTAGCAATTTGGTTGCTACTACAGATAACCTCTGGATTAGATTACTTGTTATCTTGCTGAATGCTGTTGCTTCAGAATGCTTTAAAGTTAAGTGTCCCGGTGGCTCAGTGGTGAAGCAGGCAACCACATGTAGGTGTCGCGTGGCGGTGCGGGTTTGATGCAGTAGATAGAAATGAAAACTGTCAACCTGCAGAGGGCTGAATTCAAAGACACTCCATAAATCAAAGTGAAAAAAAAATATTTGGCAGGTTTATACATTTCATTGCAGTAACTCAGAACGATACTCAGCAGTTTGCATGGCCCCAACATGCTTGTATGCATGCCTGACAACGTTGGGGCTCCTAATGAAATGATGGATGAATCTTTCTGTTTTAATATACATCTGCAGGGGTGGCTGTAGCTCAGCAGGTAGCGCAGGTCACCTATACCAATCGGAAGGTTAGCGGTTCGATTCCTGGCTGCTCTAGGCTGTATGCCAAAGTATCCTTGGGCAGGGTACTGAACCCCAAGTTGCTCTCCATTGGAGTGTGAATGTTAGACATCAAGGAATTGGCTACAAATGGAAGTGCTTGCACGAATGGGTGAATGCAAATGTGTACATTTGAGTGTTCAGTTATAGTAGAAAAGCACTTTATAAGAACTGGTCCATTTACCATTTATGACACACAGGTCAGGGAGGGGGGCAACAGCTGCACACTGGACACTTTTAGAGCTGTCCCTGCCAGCACACATAGGTGGGCCCCATATAGGATAAGGAAGGGCACACATTATGGGCCTCATACGGGTTTGTCCGCAGTTTCCATGGTGGTCCTACATGGATTTGCCCAGATAGATATTAAAAGACCCTAAAAATGTGCTCATTTGGACCCAAATGGTTGACTTACATTAGGCCCATGCATGGTCCATGCATAGTCTATGCATGCATGGACCATCCGGGTCCGAATGAGGACATTTTTAATATCTATCTGGGCAAATCCATGTAGGGCCACCATGGAAACTGTGGACAAACCCGTATGGGGCC
>VUQK01040011.1:0-16570 GCA_015106715.1 Bujurquina vittata
GTGAGGGTTAGGGTTAGGGTTAGGGTTAGGGGTTAGGGTTAGGGTTAGGGTTAGGGTTAGGGTTAGGGGGTTAGGGGGTTAGGGTTAGGGTTAGGGTTAGGGTTAGGGTTAGGGTTAGGGTTAGGGGTTAGGGTTAGGGTTAGGGTTAGGGGTAGGGGGTAGGGGTAGGGGTAGGGGGAGGGGAGGGGGGAGGGGTGAGGGGGGGGGGGGGGGGGGGGGGGGGGGGTCATCAGTGACTTTGTTGGCTGGTGTCAAACCAACGCTCTCCAAATCAATGGCAGCAAGATGAAGGAGATGATCATAGACTTCAGGAAGAAGTCACCCCCTACAGCACCTGTGAACATCCAGGGTAAGGACATAGAGACCATGGTCTCTTACAAGTACCTGGGTGTTCACCTCGACAACAAACTGGACTGGACTACAAACACAGACGTCCTGTATAAGAAGGGCCAGAGTCGACTCCACCTGCTGAGGAGACTGAGGTCCTTCGGTGTCTGCAGGACACTGTTAAAAACCTTTAAACAAATGTGTACAGCGTTTTGATTTCTGTATATAGTGTTTCTGATGAGTATGTATATGTATGTGTATGCAGATGTGTATTGATATTGATATATACTTTATGTATATAGTGCTTTTCTACTCTATTTTATTTCATCTGTTTTATTCATCCTTGTATTCTTTGTTCTTTTTGAGCTGCTGTAATGCACAAATTTCCCCATTGCGGGATCATTAACATTTCACCTCAACTCACCTCACTTGTCTCTCTTTTTTTCTTAAAAAAAAGTATCTGATGAAACATTTCAAATTCTATGAAAACTTAAACTAAACATGTGTCTTCACTCTAGGCTTTCTGGATCATGCCAATCAGCAGCATCTTCAATCACCTGGGTTAACAGGATGCATTCAGGTGCTGGATTTAGTGTAGGTGAGCTGTGTTTGGGCTCAGCTCACTGTCAGTGTAGTTCCATGTGTGTAGAGTGAGAAGATGTTCCCACACAGAGCAGTACCACAGCACAGCCTCTGTGGACAGATGGAAGCTTGAAGCCCACAAAGATTTACATGGAAAAGCTTCAAATTTCTGTTTGTGTCAGTAGTTCAGTGAAGATGAACTCATCTTCAAAAGGAACAGAAAGAGTTTTATTTTTATTTGGTTGATTTTATGAGTAGAGAAAAGTGGATCAGTGGTCATTCTTTAAGGACACACACCTGGGTTTAGGTTCAGGTCGAAGCCGAGGCCGAGGCCGAGGTTGAGGTCTAGGTTCAGGTTTGGGTTCGGGTTCGGGTTCGGGTTCGGGTTCAGGTTCGGGTTCGGGTTCAGGTTCGGGTTCAGGTTCAGGTTCAGGTCCAGGTCCAGGTGTAGGTCCAGGTCCAGGTTCACATCCTGATTCAGGTTCAGGTTCAGTTGGTCTGTCATTGGTCCTGCAGGAGAAGGAAAGTGTTTTTCATTTCCTGCCCTAGAAACTGAAGAAAACATCTGCGCAGGATTATTGTTAGTCCTGCGATGGGTTTCAGGAGTTCTACTCGTTGGCTGTATTTTATAGAATAAAGGAATTCCTTGCTCTCTGAGTTTCTTTGAGAGTTCAGGGACCAGGAAACAACATCAAACATTTAATTTAAACTTAGAAATCTTAATTGACACAAACTTACTTTTTTACTGGCTTTTTCCTCCTTAAAATACTTAAGAAATTCTTCATCTGTTTGCTCCTAGAGGACGCACGGCTGGATTCAGGTCCAGGTGGGCTCCTGTGAATAATGAAGCAGCAGTGATGTGAGTGCTGAGCTGTGACACGGAGAAGAGTCATGGACAGTTAGAGATGGTCCTCTGACCTCTGAGCTTTGGTCTGGCTCTCATGTTCCTCACGCAGAGTGGTTTTAGAGGGAGGGACTCCCTCCTCTCTGTCCTCACACTGATCCATGCTGCTCAGTTCACAGGAATTCAATTTCTAGCTTTATCTGTAAACAAAAATTCATGTCATCATGTGTGCTGTCCAAATATCAGCTGCTTCTTTGCTGCTCCGTCTCAGAGTCAGACAGCAGTGAGAGGCAGAGGGAGCTGGAATGCTGGACTGGAAGCCTCAAAGCGAACTGAACCTCATGCTACATTAAAATAACTAAATAATGTTAGTACACATGAATACATGGTTTTAAATCTAAATGCTAACTCTAATTCATGCATTCAGCTGGAACACTGCTGGACACGAGCTGTCACGATCCTGGGCCTGTTGTTTCTGTTGGACTTTGATTTGAGTTTTGTTTTCTTTTGAAATACTTCCTTTGTTTCATTTTCTGTTTTTTCTGTGTTATGTTCTTAGTTTTAGTTCATTCGTAGCTTGAGCCTCTTTAAAATCAGGTATGGTTTTATGATTTGATTCCTTCTGTGTGCTTGCCTCCTCATGCATCTTCCCGTCTTGCTTCCTGTTTTATTTTTTACTTCTGTTCTTCTGTTCCCCGTGTGTTGTGTTTGGCTTTCGGGGGCTTCATTTTGGCAAATCAGTTGGCCGGAAAGATTCGGCACATTCACAGGGCCTCATCATATCATCACTACTGAATTTCCCTCCACTTTTTGTCGCATTCTCGTCATTAATTCCCTGCTGTAGTTCCTGATTCATGTTTATTTTTTGTTCATGCCAAGTTGGTCAAGTCAGGTTCAGTGAGTTGTAGCTTGGGCTGTTGCTCCCGCCCTTGCTTTGAAATTTAAAGTTAGCTTTCATCTTTTGTGTCCAGCGTTGGGTTGCTCTGCCTCGCCTGCCTGATTCATCACATTTACTTTGTGTGACAACAATAAAAAATTCCCACTTCCTGTTCTGCTCGGCCAGCTTTATCAGTTAATGTGACGCTTTAATTCATCTTAATTACCAGCTGTCAACGGAGGAACGTACAATGAAACTGATCACATCCTCATCTCTGAGTGAGTCACGTGATGCGTGGCTGTGTTTGAACATTAACCAAGCTATTAACATTTTACTCTTTGTGGTTTCACAGTCAGACAGGAGCACTGCTGAACAAACATCATTTTTTCTTTGACTCACACCTGAACAATGACGCTGTGAAGCATTGTTGCATCACACCTGCCCTGCTGAGACGAGCGTCTTCCTCGTCTGCAGCCGTCAGTGTGGAACTAACTTCTCCTTGTTCTCAGGTTTGTGAGCAGCTGCTGATAATGCCAACTATCCCGTTTGCAAACAGTGTGGAAGAAAAGTGCCCGCTAAAGGAGGAAATACTTCAAACTTGTTCTCACATCTACGACACCATCCCTCCGTGCACATTAAAGTATCTCGTTAATACCTGTTTCTCTAACAAATGCTCATTCCACACGCTAACCACCAGCAAAAGTGCCGAGTCATCCGAACTACAGACACGCCGGTGCCCGTAAAGTGCGTGCTGTGCTGGATGAGCATGCCCGCGTTAAGGGCCTTTCCGGACGTGAAAGACGGCATTTACGTGAGTTCATTTTAAAACTTTGTCGTGTATATTTTTCATCCCTTAAAATCAGGCTGAAAGCCTTCAGAGTGAAATCTGTATGATGAGGATGATGTCAGCAATAAGCCCCTCTATGTGCAGCAGCTGCTTATTTCACACTAACTTAGCAGAACAACGGTGTTATAAAGCAGGCAGCAGTAGGTGATCAGGCACTGACCCAGGATCAGTTTCTCAGATATTAAATATGTTTGATTGGTGATTCATAATTTGAATTAACATTTTAAATGCAGGGTGTTTAATTCTAAGAATGTATACACACACAGACACACACACACACACACTCCTGCACTTTTTCTCACATTTGTTTACAAAGACCAACATTTTTTTCTTTCTAAAGAAACAGATTCAATTTGGCGTTTTCCTCATTCTAATATTGCAGTTTTTACAAATAAAAACAGGAGGTGTATCGAAGACATTTTAAACAAAACTGTCATTAAAATGGTTCCAAGTTCAATAAAATAATGTGTTAAACAAAAAACTTGTCATTTCTTTAAGGGTTAGGGTAATTTATAATAATATATGTGAAATACAGTGATACGGTGATAACGTGATACCGCAGAATTTTCTGAGATGATTATCATACTGTGAAAATCTCATACCGTTGCAACCCTTCTGCCAAATGACTGCATGTTTGTGCACACATGATACTGAACTCACAATAACTGTGTGTGTAGCTAAATGATAAAAGGACTAATTCTTAGGTCCAATTCACATGAGAACGGCCGAGTGGAAATGGTGTTGGCCCGTTTTGGTTTTTGAAAAGTCAGAAGGAAACATTTTAAAAAAGGCTCTCCAAATGTAAATGGAAACGTAAGATATTGAAAACAATGACGTTCCATGCCAGGACGCGGAACACGGAGAGCAGAGCTTTTCGAAAACACTCTGGAACCTTGTTTCAGAAAGTCTTGTTTTGGGGCACTTGAAACATAGTTTTTGTATAAATGGGACACTGAAATGAATCCGAGCTTTACGTTTTTCACCTGAAAGTTTTCTCATATAAGCAAAAAAAACAAGACCTTATACAGCTACAGTATACACAACAGCACACACCCATTCATACGGCACCTATTTTTTATATCAAAATGCTTTAATATTCATGCGCTAACATTATATTACAGCTAACATTACTGCTGTTTTATTTTGAAAGGACCAACAGGACTTTGAGACAATGGTTTTCTCCAGTTTGTTTTCTGAAGAAATCAATCAAACATCAGCTGCTCATCAAACTGTTTGATTCCAGCCAATCAATAAACTATAATCAAGTCAAACACAAGTTTATCCCGAAATCAGAGCTGAACATCTCCAAACGTCACAGAGCAGAAACCAAGAGGAAAGTTTCTAAAGAAAAATTGTTAAACGAAGCAAACTTACAGTTTCTCCAACAGAGCAGCAGCAGAAGGAGCTCCACGCCACACCTGCACACTAAACACTGACACACAGGTGAGCTGCTTCCTGGAAGGAGATGGGACTCCACCTGCAGCGTGCGAGGCGGCCACACCTTCATGTGTTCACTTCAAAAATATGCCGTCCGCCTTCTCAGACTGGATCAGAGGGAACGCACTGATCCCAGCTGATCCCAGCTGCCACGAACCAGGCCCACAGGAAAATACACCCACAATTCAAGAAATTAGAAGTTTATTTTTAATCAGAGGAACAAAAGCAGAACTTTAACCATGATGTGTCTGGTCAGTACAGCCAGGTGTTACCAAGGCCAGGCTCAATGAAACAGCATTTGGCCTTGCGTCATCCAACTATCCTCTTCCTCAGGAATTTCCAGATTGAACATTCCAATATCATTCCTTTTTGTTTATTTTAACACACACTTTCATCAGTTATCCCACCGTGTTTTTAAGCAGCTCTGCTTTTTCCCAGTCCATACTTCCCGTAGCTTCCTGACCTACTAATAATGATACTGGTCTTGTTTCCTGATGCCATTCGTTCTCTTAACTGTACGCCTCACGTTCTGATTTGGTTCAGTTCTTTCTAAAGAACTGCTGTATTCCTGCCAGTAAGTCATTTTAATTTTCCTAAGTGTTTCCTCACCTCTGCTGAGCGTTTTAATATTGTGGTTCTTTGAAGCTGCCTCGAAACTATTTCTATCTTTTACTGCTGTGTTATATTCTATATACATCACAGCTTCCAACAGTCCAACAGGAAGAGCATGTGGAGAGGTTGGAAAAATGGCATCAAGACAGAGAAATCAAAGATTTGGATTGATTTGAATGAGCTCAGACTGGTTGGAAATGCAGAGGAGCTGCTTGTGAAGTGAGCTTCAGAGAAACACAACATCCTGATATTGACTGTGAAGCTTTGAGTGCCAGTATTTGAACCATTTAGCTGTTTTTCCACCATGATCGCACTCGATGGTCGGCCGAAAACTGGGTTCATCTCGGGCCCAGCAAGCTAGCTGGTCTCAAACCAAGAGCGCGTAACAAAAGCGGAAGAAGGGCGTGACTCTGCCATTTCGACGTAAGGTTTTCTAGCGCTCTTCCACTGCATGGTGTGTATTACATGAGAAAATGGAGTACTGTCCTGCTTCTCGACGGAGAGGGTCGCATCCCATCTCTCTCCTGCCCTCCCCCGTCTTCCCTGCTTGCTGTAAGTGTCTCTCTCACACACCGACAACAAGGAAACAAATGTGTGTATCCTACAATTTTATTGCTATTTTTTTTTTTATTAAAATTGAAGCCTGGAAAAAGAAAACATCTTCATTTTGCTTAGCCAAAACACAGCTTCACCAGTATATCTAAATGGAAAACAGTGAAGAACTGATACTAGTTCTGTCTGTGGGTTCTACGGTACTATTACTCACTTCCTGCTCACATACTGGTCCTTCATTTCATTCTCTAGCTATAACAATCTGCTTCAGTTCATTCTTCTTAAAGGCCACTCTCTCTAAAATTCTACTTTAATGAAGAATAATGAAGAACAGCACTCAGGCATTGTGACCATGACCTCTTCCACCTTCTGGCTTAGGAATTATGAATTCTCATTAGCAGCATGGAATCTTTGAACAGGTTCCAGTGCAGGCTGCTTATTAGATATATTGGTTACAAAAAACACAGACAAAACCCAAAACACCAACAGTGACATAGTTCAGCCTAATACACACACACACACAGAAGAAAGAAACACAGAGACGGAGAAAGATGGAGAAACAGCAGGAGAAGAGGACAGGAGAAGCAAGCTTAAAAAATTAACAAGGAAGTAAAAAAGGTACGAGCGAGACAAAGAACAAGCACCTTATTTTAAATTGTTAATAATGGTATCTGCGCACTTGCCTTTGACCCTCCTGATTTTCATAAAGTGCTGTCCCCTAAAACTTGATTCAGATTCAGAAAACTTTATTTATGCCCGAAGGGCAATTGAGGGCACACAGAGCAACAATGACATAATAAATATAAAATCTAACTACAATAACTTATAAATAAATAACCACTGTGCAATAAATATGTTTTGTCTGTTTTGATGCAGATCATTCACTAGATCCATTCCTCTATGCACAGGTTCACAGCCACAGCTCACCAGGGCTTTTCATTATCTACAGCAGCTCTAGCAGATCTCAAAAATTCCATTGACAGCTTTCAAAAACTTTCACTATAAAAAACTGATTAGGGCAATTTTATCTGAGAATACAAAATTAATTCCCACACTTCATTCACAAACAGAGGTGGGTCTACAGTTGATTAGTTCTATTATTTTTCAATTTATTAAAAAAAGGTGACAGTGTCTTGTGAAGGTTGTGCATTACATAAAAGTGAAGCTCTGGAGATAGAAGAGGAAGAAAGAACTTTATCGGTCACATACATTTATTCATTCTGCATTTAACCCATCATACATGGAGTATGTAGCACAAACAGCACAACGTGCTGCAGCTAGAAGCGCCCTGGGAGCAACCTGAGGGGTTAGAGCCTTGCTCAGGGGCCTACAGTGACGCCAGCCTGGGGATTCGAACCGGGGTCCTCTAGGATGAACCTGCTTCTTCTCCTCTAGGCCACTAAGAGTGGTTCAAGCAGGACATAAAGTGAGGCCCTGAACATCCAAGGAAGTGAATATAACAGGCCTCAGTTTTATCATACCGATCTAAAGCTGATCATTAATCCAGTGTGTGTGACTAATATAGGCACTAATAAATGATATAAAAATAGTCGCAGTAAAATACCAATATTAGTGATATAAATTCCCAACATTTTTAAGGCTAAAGAATGTCCTATATGTTACTCAGTGAATACTTCAAATATCATACTGAAAGGTTTGATGATCAATTTGTCTTTATTAGTTTAAAAACATGCTGAGAGGCTCTTTGACTAAGTTTCCAACTAAAACTCAACTAATTTCAGATTTTTGTCAGCACAACCAAAAGAGCACAAAGTAAACTACAGTGAATTTTTTAACATGCAGTGAAACTAGTTTGAATAACAGTATCACTGCAAGATAAACAGCTCATTTTAGGAGCTGTGCTCAGTAACAGGACACTGTGTTCTGTAAACCATCTGTGAAATTTCTGTGGATATTTGTTGAGATTAAACAGAACTTAGCTCCTATTGGATAATTTCCTGATTTTGTAGATTCATAACTTCCCCAAAAGCTCGTCTCTGGGTGTTTCTTCCTTTATTAAAGTATCACTTCTCTTTCCTGAACTTGGTCAGACGATCGTCTCCGTGTGAAGCTCCATGTGAAGGTAAAACATCAGCTTAGTTCCAGCACAGATCTGTGCTCCATAGTTCACGGTAATGGACTCACAGCTGGAGCACCGAGGCTGATCTTGGCCTGCAGGACACCAGCTCTCGAGGCCTGGAGTTGTCAAGCCCTGTCATAGACATTACACCCAAGAGACTGAGGACTAGTTCCCAGGATCCCGGGCAGTGATCAGGGTGTCCACTTCAGGATTTGCTATCAACCTGGTCGTCACATGTAAACAGGAAGCCAGGCAGGTGAGGTGACATTTTGGATAAATGGGATGAAAAGTTAATTTGTAATGCAATTTCCAGATAAGCCAGGAGGTTTAATTAGTAAAGTGACTGTAATATGACACTTTCCCTTACAGCGCGGAGATCAGGACTGCCAAAGATGGTGTCCGCTGCACTCCAGATCCAGGTAGCTAATAGACCAAGGAGTTGTCCATCCCTGGACTGTGAGTTCCTTGTTCTGGATTTTAGTGAGGAAGAAGATAAGGCGCTGTGTTTGTTTCTTCTTTGTAGACTTGTTCTTAATATGATATGCATGTGGCACTGGAACTGACAGCTTCTGGAGGCATGACTCCAGTCCAGTGCACCCAGGATCAGACCTACCACATAGAGGAATGAGTACAAACAGCAGCACTGTGTCTGTCTCCCCCTCATTCCAGATACCTTCTACTGGCTCTAGAGTGTTGGTCTATTTAACCTGTCTCATGACCTCATATGATAATTTTAGTCATGCTTTATATGTTCTTTATGATACCCAAATAATTTGTTTTTATTAATTTCTGGGAATGTCAGTCCTAGTCCTGGCCCAAATCATACATATTTTAAACCCTGGCAGCTTTTAAAAAACAAAATGGTCTTGTTTTTTAACATTTAATTGCACGTAGTCTTGCTGGCAAAATGGATTTGATGTTCATCTGGGCACAGTCTACTACGGTCAATAGCTTTTCATTTTTTTTTAGTAATAAATGTGATAAGAGCATAATTGACTGCATTTGTTTTCCATTTGAACCAATAAATACAATTTATATGTACTTGTCAGTTCAGATGAGGCGTGTGGGTGGAGGTGACACCCATGGAGCACAGCAAAGGTCTCGGTCATATGGTGCCTGCTACTTTGGCATGCCCCCTGCTACTCAAAAACTATTTGAGAGCCCTGTATATATATTAAAAATAAGTTCCAGGCAAATGTGCTGCTCTCAAGATTGGTAATCAGACAGTATGAGTTTATGGCTCTGGATCTTGTAATCACGGACTCACTTAAATAAACAGTAGTCGGCTACTACATGACACCATCTGCTGGATGTGGTGCTTTCACCTCTATAACAGAGCTCTAAGATGACCAGTTCGAATTAAATCCTAGGAGACTTTAATTGGAATTGGTTGCCACCAGTTTCTGATGATTTCAGAACATGTGATTCTTTGAATCTTTTTCAGCTGGTCAACAGTTTAACTACTCCAAATACCAAAAATCCTGAAAATTCATCATTTGTTGACCTCACTCTTACAAATGTCCCTCACAAATATTCAGATGATTGTGTGTTTGCCAACGACATCAGTGACCACTGTGTCATTGGCATTTTCAGAAATACCAAATTACCGAAACACAAGCCACACATAATAACCAAGTGTAACGTGAAACGTTTCTCAGAGCAAGCTTTCCTGCATCATCTGTTTTATTCTGACTGGGACAGGATTAATCTTATAGCAGATGTTGATATTACCTGGAATTTATTTTATGAGTTTTAGAAGCATTGTAGATAAACATGCTCCTGTAAAAGAAAAAAAAAAAGTACAGAATAAAAGGTTGGGATAACCCATGGTTTACCCCCGACCTCTCAAATCTCTTTCATAGTGCAAATCAGGCATGAGTACAAGCAAGAAAAACTAAGGACAGTGCAGACTGGGTGGTATTCAGACAGCTTCGAAAAGCCCTCACTGAAAAATTGAGAAAAGCTAAAGCTGAACATTTTCTAGCTAATAACAAATAATCTTAATAACCCATTTAAATTTTGGAAAACAATTAATACTCTTTCTGAATGTAGCCGTAGCTTAGAGCTTCCTCTATGTGTTGTTAAGGATCCCTCCCAAAAAAATCCCTGCTGGTGCATCTGAGATACATAAAGTCCTGTGGCTATTGGATGTTAGCGTCACGTTTAGGGGCTGTGTGGTTGGGGAATGGATCCAATTGAAGGACGCAACAGAGAAGTAAACTACAACTGCTACAATTTGCAGATTACCCAAATCATACAAAAACACAAAAAACACGAAAGATTTATTTACAAGAAAGAACAGTGTTGTACCAAGCACCGTGGATGTGCTGGGAGAGATCAGCCAAATTTTCTCTCCCAACGTACAGATAGTGTCAGCTTATATACTATAGTGTTGTACCACAAACCTCTATTATTATGACTTTACCTTTTAAGCCACTTGCAGAGGATTGTGATATAAACTTTGCACATTTGTTCTTGCCATTCTAAACTGATATATTTGAAAAGAGAAGGTCTCTAGCTCTGGACCTTTTGACCGTGGAAAGGGCCTTACATCTATTTTCTCTTCTATGGAATTTCAGAACACTAGACACTGCACATTTGATACCGTTGGTCATGTTCTCTTAAAACAATGACTTGTAGAAGAGGGTTTGTCAGAGCAGACACTAGACTGGTTTGAAAATCTCACAAACAGGACTCAAACAGTATGTGTATGTTGAGTGGGCGCAACTTGGTGTCCAATTCCTGAACTGACTTATAAGATCATATGTTCATATTTTTTTTAATTACCAAAATGAATTACAAATTGTGCTAGCCAGCAAGAAGTAGCCATTAAAGATTGGTACACTATAGTCAGAATGGGATAAACATGGTTGAGAAGAATACTCTTATGCGCTTTTCATGGGGTTCTCTCCAGAAAAACTCTTCCAAAAAAGAATTATGGCGTAAAAAGTTCTGAAGGTGGAATTTTATTCAGCCGGCCTCCCAAAGTGCAAAAAAACCTATTTACAATGATGCCAAGGCAGGAAAAATACAAAGAAAACAATAAAAAAGAAATAAATTATTCTACAGGTTACTGGGAACTCCGCTTTCCACAACTCTATGGTGCCACAACAACCAGGTTATCTTCACTGCAACCACTAGCAGACTGACTCTTTCCTTTACTGGGTCTGCTTTTAAACTTGCTGCCCCTCCCACTCGGCATTAATTCACACACTAGACAGTACGTCTTCAAATTTATGATGTAAAATAATTAAACAAAGAAAGCTTAAACAAAATTATGCAGTTAACATGACCCGAAATCTGCGTGCAAATCTACTATTTAACCACCGGAAACTCTGAGCCTTGTCTTGGCTTCGGTAGCGCAGAGTGAAGTGTAACCTGTGACCCACAAGGGGTTACTTTCATTCACCCTTGACAGTTGTGGAATATGTAAAAGTAAGTAACTTCAGTAACTAACACCAATACCACACACTTAAAAGGGATGTTGGGCCTGATCAGAAGACTTTGGATTTGTAGGAGCCTAGGTGTGGAAAACAACAGAGGAAAATAGTTTGAGGGAAACAGTAAAATTTACTGGACAGAATTTTGCATCTAACAATAAAACAAAACTGCGAGCTTTCAAAAAAATACATTGAAAACAAAAATAAAGTGCAATAGTCTTTATAGTCTTTTAGTCTTTTGCAATGTGTGTTAAGTGGCAGTGGCGCTGTGGGTAAGGCGCTCGCCTTGCAGCCGGAGGGTTGCAGGTTCTGCGTTGTGTCCTTGGGCAAGACACTTAAACCACATTGCCTAACGGTAGCGTCGGTCTCTGGCTGCATGACCGCAGATGCTCGTCTCTGGATGAGTGATCTGAAACCCTCATTTCGTTGTGTGGCTTGTGTGCACAATGACAATGAGTTACATCTAACATCTAACACATGTTCATGTGATGTCTTGTTTAAAATGACCAGTTGGGTCACAATCTACCGGTTCGTTCAATCCTTTGGCTGGGGCTCACCATCCAGTTCTGGAAAAGATGTTCCAGTCTTCTCTGCAGCACTGTGGGTGGAATAGTGCACCAACACAAAAAACCTGACAAGGCCGGAGTACAGTAGCTTAAAATTTATTAAACTAATGTGCATTAGTTTAAAGCTACAGGTCAAAGGGGTTTTCTCAGTCAGTCCTCAAGTTTTCCAATGTTGTACAACAATATGATTCAAATCATCACTGTCACATATCACCAACACATCATTAAAACCAAAGAAATTAGCTTATATGTGGCAATATAAAAATAATATTTCAGCCTCTTAAAGTGCCAATGGAATACATTAACATTTACACTGTGCCCTGGAAGACAGGGTAGCTCCAGCTTAATCAGAGAAGTAGGAAAGTGCATTGGAATACTAGCTAATGCTAAAGAAAAGGCACTTCATAAAGGCAGCAGCACTATGAACTTAATTAGCACCATTGAACTTACTAACATGTGCCCAATAAATAAGCGCATTCACAATGACAAGAAAATACAACACACACATCAATAACAATAATACAAATCATAAAGCACCAATTTATTTTTACTGAGTTTTAGCAGTGACTAAAAATGTTAGCCACGTTTCAGTGGATTCACTGTGCTTAAATGCTAACCGAGCAGGTGTAATCACTCACCGATGCTACACGGGGCTACAACGGGAATTTCCAGGTTCCACTCTGCTCGCATCGGAAGCCCTCTAGAGTTAAATAAACAAGAAATTATTATCTTGAACTATACATTTTGCAGAGCGGTTTTTAGAGTTATTTTTCTTACCGATATCCAAGTCTCTCCAGCTAGTTCTCAATGCAAATGGCACAAGCAACAGGTGGCATGGATCGCTCTCAGGCCGTGTCTGTGTCTCATGCAGCGGGTGGGCGGGACAACTAAGCTTATTGGCTGATGCGATGTCAGACCATGCCAGCTGTTGGTTGCCAAGGCCGTCAACAAAACAAATACTAAAGGTGCATTGCACCATTTTTTAAAAAGCTATTTCCACCTTTTAACCCACATTCATAAACTTATTTTTTAACCCTTAGTATATTACTTCTTAACCTCATTGTAGAATAAGACATGAAATCAATATTCATTCATTTTTGCTTGTGTTTTTAACACTGGGTTACAGAAGACATTTTTACTTTTCTACTTCTCTACCATGATGATCTTCAGCTGCCGACATAAATAAACTGTGAAATGTGTGAATGCTGGTGGATGCATTTTCATGTCCGCTGCCCATAATCAGTGACCGCGGTGCTTTGTCACAGAGCTGTGTATTTTCACAATGTTCAGCTGCTACTAAGGAGCCCAAATTGTCCTAGACTATATATCGTGCACACCATCACATTTTGATACAAGGAATGGTGGATCCATGCTTTCCAGTTGTTTATGTCAAATTCTAACCCTACAGTCTAATTGTCACAACTCAAACTCAAAGTCATCACACCAAGAGATGTTTTTCCCATCTTTTGCTGTCCATTCTTGGTAAGTCTGTGCAACCAGTTTCCTGTTGCCAATAATGACACCCAGTATGGTCTTCTGCTGCTGGAGCCCATAGATGTGTGTTGAGAAGTGCTCATCTGCATATCTTAGTTGTAAGTTATTTGTATTAATCAAATCAAATGGTAGCACCAGTCCCTGGCTGCATGACCGCAGATGCTTGTCTCTGGATGAGTGATCTAGAGCGATCATTTTGTTGTGTGCCTTGTGTGCACAATGACAATGAGTGGAATCTAACATCTTAATGTTGTCTTCATATCTGCTCAAAGCAGTCTGATTATTCTCCTCTGATCTCTTGTATCAACAAGACAATTTGTCCCAAAAAACTGCTGCTCACAAAATATTTGATCTATTGTGGACTCTTTTCTATAAACTCTACAGATGTTTGTGAGAAAATCACCGTAGATCAGCATTTTTTAGACCAGCCCAGCTGCAACCAACAACCATGCCAGATTCAGAATGAGTTCAGTCAGTGTTTTTCCCCTGCTCAGGTAGAACCTCTGAGTGCCTTTAGGCACTCAGAGAGGAGGGAACACAGTAAGAAGCTACAGATCAACTCATGGAAAAATACCCCCTGGGGAAGATACTGAAACTCAAGTTGCTCTCCAATGCAACCACCAGCGTACGAATGGGTATGAATGCTTGAATGCAAACATGTTGTATAAGCGCTTTGAGTGCTCAGTTAGAGTTGAAAATCTCTATAGAAGCACAAGTCCATTTATCATCTGGGGGAGAGGGAAAGTGGCACAGCAGTGGAAATATGCTGAAGGGGTTTAGATCCCTAAAGAGGAGGATTCAAATAAAATCATCTAGTTCAGAATAATCTCACTGGTTAGTGTGTAAGAAAAGATCTGTTTTAGCATTGTAGCAAGGCAGCTCTCTGATTTGAACTTAAGAAACAACTATGTAGACAAGGCTTTGCAAAAGGGAATGATCTTTTGCATGCCAGGGGGTCAAGGAAATACTAGAGTGGTGACTCAGCTTATGGGAGAAGCCTGTGATAACAGGAGAGGCCTTACAGTATTGTAGTTAGACCTAGTCTATGCATATGGCTCCATCCCCCACAAATTGGTCTAGTTCACCAAAGCTTTAACATCAGAATGGCACACGCTAGAGGGTTGGGATTATCACCAGTTGCACCATCTCAGTAACCTTGTTTGCTCTGGCAATGAACATGATTGTCAAGTGCCGGAGTGTTGGGACCTGGCTCTAATCCCAAACAGGGATCCGCCAGCCACCAATCAGGGCCTTTGTGGACAAACCAACAGTCACCACAGAGTCTGTGCCAGAATGCAGATGGATGCTAAAACAACCTGTCAGGAAGGGCAGTTGACCAGTTGGGGCTTCCAGGCAAATTTAAAGCATGTATATACCAGCATAGTATTTGGCCGCTTCTAGTCTAAGAAGGTCCCAATTTCCATCATGGTAACCTTACAGAGGAAGGTCAGCAGCTGCCTCAGGCAATGGTTGGGACTGCCTTGAAGACTCAGGAACATTGCCCTCTATGGAAACAGCACAAAGCTTCAGTTGCCACAAAAGTCTTTGGAAGAAGAGTTTAAGGTCACAGGGACAAGAGAGGTGCTAATGTACATGGAGCACAAAGTGTGCAAAGGCCCTTTTGTATCTTCTTCATTTATTTATTTCTTTATTTATCATCGGTGCATGCATCGAGCTCATAGAGCAAAACCTGTGTCGGTGCGCGTATCGCTTTTGGGAAGTCACGTGACCGATACAGGAAGTGTTTCGAACTGACACTGACGCGCTAAACTCTGTTTATAAGAAAGCACAAATGTCAATGGGATACATCTGTCAAAAGATTGTTTGATCTTTTGCTCGTCATCATTAAATTCATCCAAAATGATGGAGCAGCCTCAAACCAAAGAAATGTGTCCGCCCTGTGGGACCATTTTGATCTCATATCGGAAAATAAGGTATTTGTTTTAATTTCTTTGTTTCATCCTGTTCCTCTCAGAGTTTCCTCTTGATCTGAATTCAAATTCATTTCAAAGTGACTCGTACTTCACTATTAATATTATTTTCTGCAGGTTAAATGTTGCATTTGTTTGACAGAGCTTTCATATTTAAATAACTCCACCTCCTCAATGCTGAGGCATTATAGGGCATGAGAATAAAGTCCCAGATACATCCAGGGTAAACCCAGGTATAGCCATTCTACAGCTTACTCACAGTTGCTCTATTGATAATCATTTCCCACTGATTTATTATTTATCTCATGCTGGATGGGATCTGCGTAATTTCATCCTGAAGGACTGCCAGCCCCTCAGCATTGTGGACAGTGAAGGGTTCAAATTTCCTTACAATTTCTCTGCACTCCAGCCTCATCTGTGCTGTGTGAGAGGGTGTCTTCTACAGCTGGAGAGGTTGCATTAAAAAAAAAATGTAATAGACTCAATGTCAAAACTTTGAGGAAACTTATTTTTTGAATAACAATTTTTAAAAAAATCCCAGTCCACAAGCATCCTCATTTGCAACACGTTCACTTATATTTTCACGTTATGATACATGTTCACATTATTTATTGACTGTATCTAAAAATTACAAAGTTATTTTAAACTTAAATGGTAAATGGACTAGTTCTTATATAGTGCTTTTCTACTCTGTCCGAGCACTCAAAGCTCTTATACAGCATGTTTACATTTACCCCATTCACACTCATTCATACAAGCACTTCCATGTGTAACTAAGCTAAGTGCTTTTAATTAGCTAACATTCACACACATTCATACTCCAACGCTTGCGTGGGAGAGCAACTCGGGGTTAAGTACCTTGCCCAAGGATACATTGGCATGCAGCCTGGAGATATGAAATAATAAAATATGAAATACAATGACTTAAAATAAATTTTTGTATATACTAGGTCATCACATCAGCATCAGTTGAGTCGGTCA
>VUQK01040012.1:0-21082 GCA_015106715.1 Bujurquina vittata
ATATACATATATATATATATACATATATATATACATACATATATATATATACATACATATATATATATACATACATATATATATATATATACATATATATATATATATATATATATATATATATATACACACACATATATACATATATACACATACATATATACACATACATTTGTCTTCATTTGCAAACAGTGAACGAAGGAGGAATGGTTATTTTGCCTCCGGCTGTTGCATTAAAAATCCTGTTACCTTACATCTGTATATTATGTTCACATCAATAGCAGGGCTATATAGAAACTTAGGCTAAATATTTATGTTTGTTTCTTCAAAGTGGTTTTCTTTCATGTTACTGTTACGGTCGATTTCTTCCATTGCAGTACACACACTCCTCTCCCTTTGGGCATGTATATGTGTGTGTGTGTGTGTGTGTGTTCCTTAAATGCACAAGTTTGTTGAGAAAAGCTCCTACTGAAGTCTCACTTTACTAGAACATAACTTTAGAAAGACATTTTACCTCACAGCAAGAAGGTTTTGGGTTTGAACCTCCTGAAGGATGTACTCTGAAGGAACTGCACCAGGGCCAGACTTTCTTTATGATAGCTGGCTTGATAAAACCTAAAACCCCAGCTGGAGATAAGGGTATCACGACTGTGATTATCAACTTTCTGTGTTAAAAAACCCTTGGACAGAAAGACAACTAAAAGGTGCAGCAGTAAAGGCCTGGTGTCTCAAGGGAGGGAACAACATTTGGTGATGTCAGTGGCTTTTAGACTTCAAGCAGTCACTGACTGCAAATGATTTTCATCCAAGTATTAAAGACTCTTAAAAATATTTTCCATGTAACATCATTTTAAACAAAATTTTCTACACCACCCACTGTCTCAAAAGGGCACGCATCACAAGCCAGCTGTGTGAAGCAGACTTCACATACCGAGCTTCACACACCCAGGACACCAGGAGTTCAAACTGCTGCCCTGAAGTCACAGACAAACAGCCCTAATCAGTGCAAAGACCTGCCCTTATGGCATTAGTTACTATTTCTGCACACACACACACACAAAGAAATACAATAGCTGTTGATGCTTTAAACAGTCGACACAATACTTTTAATTAACCACTTGAACTAAAGCTGAAAGTCTTCACTTTGATCAGATTTGATTTAAAGCTCACTGTGGTGGTGTGCAGAAGCAAAATTCAGGACCACTGTCCAGAAATTTATGGACTTGACTTTATTCTACAACAGATGTGCGATGCTCACCTGTTGTTCGACTGTTACAAGTATGAATCTGACAACTGTGCAGCTGTACCAACTGTTGCTGACAAAAGGAATTCTTGTTTAGATTTAGTGTGTGTGTGTGTGTGCGCGCGTGTGTGCGCGCAGTCTGTTTAAGACTAAAGGGGAATGGAGATGAGATACGAAAATGTCCGTTTGCAAACAACAACGTAAACGACTCCAAAATTGTCCTCTTATGAGACCTCCACTGTTACTTTGGAAATTCCTGTGAAGCAACGGCTGCCTGATGGTCATGCTGATGGTAATCTCAGATCATGTGGGTAAAAAACAAAACCAAACCAAAACACCAAATACCCCCTCTTTCCCTTTTATTGGTGTTTATTTCCAGAAGATATTCAAACTAGAACAGTGGTTTGAGAATGATTTTAAAGTGAGTTTTGAAATGCTTACCTACACTTATAAGATGATGTTCATCACACTTTGTAGTGAATGTAAGTCTATAAGTATTAGGTATGTATTAGTTTATTTTGAGACCATGACTAATCATAATTTACTATTGTTCTGAGCTTTCTGTACGTACAAATGTAGGAATCAGAAAGCAAACACCAGAACATAGTCAGCGTTTGACATTTTTGTGTTGGTGTGTGAGTTTGTGCAGCAGTATACTAATGCTTATGAAGCGCTATGCACATAGTCTCTAAAAATCTGCAGCACACATGAACAAACACATCGTAACCCCCAACACGTTGGCTGCAGCCTTTAAATACACAAACCACTCTAACACACTTACTGTGTAAGAAGCCCCCCAGACTGTGTCCTGGTGCTGGTTGGACCTCCAGGCCTCATCAATATTGTAAACTGGTACTTAGCAGACAAAAGACAGCAAAGACCAGAGGAGAGGACACCTGGGGCAGAAAGAGAGAGCAGCGAGGAGGTGAGAAGAAAGTGGCAAAGATCTGGTGTGTGGGAACCTGTTTATTCATCTATCAGACAGTGTGTGTGTGTGTGTGTGTGTGTCGCAGTTTTATGCTTTTTTTGCATTTCACTATAACGTTATGACTTAAAAATCATAAATAAAAACAACGTATAATATTCAGTTCTTTTAAACCCTATACTTAATTTAAAACAGTGCAAAGGACCCGAATCAAATATTAAAACTTAGGAATTGGATTGTCTTGGGGAAAAAATGGACAGGGCCCACAGAGGACTAGAAAGGTTGTGTAAAAAAAATCCCACTGAAACATCTCAAAACTAATGTTTAGATAGAAAAGGAGTAAAATCTTTAATAAGTAAAAATGGGGAGTGTTTCACCGCGATTTAGAAGACCAACCAGGCAAATTAAACAAGAATATTTCTCATGGTAAAATTAAAGAGGAATTTCCTCATCTAATCTTATGCAACATACAACATGCAGTATGCATGTTGTATGTACACAAAGGACGGCAACAGCGGAGGATTTCAGGTTTCCGGCCTATTTCCAAAACTCTCCAAAAGTCGCCAACATTACTGAAAAAAGTCACTAAATTTGTCACTAGTCGCTTTTTGGCGGGGAAAAAAAATCGCTAGGGGGGTCTGAAAAGTTGGCAACACTGCTGACAGGTTTTTGAGATATGCTTGATAAATTATAGGTCATTTACAACAATATAAATACCAGCAATAATATTTTTTGTCAGATACCAGAAATCCTTTTTTGGCAGCCAATCACTTTTTGGTACGAGACCGGCTATTCAGATGACTGGCTCCACTGCCACTGTGTACATTTTGCATGCATGCAGTGCAGTACACATTCAAATTCAAATCAGTTGATTGCACCCTGTAAATTCTAACATATAGGTATATTTGTTTATCAGTGCAACAATTCAATGTTTTAATAGATAGGAAAGAGTATATTTTATACCAAGATTTCCAGAATTTTTAAACACCAGGATGTGTTTTTAATACTTCCTATTACGTTAAAATAGCAAAAAACCAGGTGAAATGAAATGTGACGAAAAGAGATCAACATTGTCTTTGTACACTTTTGGGGGAGGGGATCTGAAAAAGAGAGCTCTTTGTACACTTTGGAAAATGTTGATAATTGTGAATGACCCCTTAAACGGACTGAGGATAAGTGAAAACTGTTCTGTGGTCTGACATAACAAAAAGTTGAAATTGTTAAATGGAAATCCCCAACAACACACCGTCTGGATCATAGAAGAGAGAGATCATCTGTTGTCAGCTCACATGTATGTGTAACTTGCTGTGAAGGCACCATTAATGCAGAAGGATACATATACAGCACAAGGTTTATACAACATATGCTGCCATCTTTTTTTAAGGAAAGTCTTGCTTATTTTCACAATGACATGCAGTTATTTCAACAGTAAAATACTCCAAAGCAAGCCTTCAACTGTTGAACAATTGAAATCCCATACTAACCGAGAATGATTAAAAAAAAAAACTCTTAGTGTGGTTAATAACATTCCCCTCTCCCAACTTGTTTTCCTGCGGTATTGTTTGTAGCACAAAGCTAGCTTTGAATGATAAAGCTTGTACCCTCAGTGCTCTCCTTGAACAAGTCTCTAAAGCTGAGCTGCTGCAGTTAAACTACAGTAAAGGTGCATGCTGCAGTTGTACTGGGCAGCCCTGTGGTGACAGTATGTGAGAATTTGAATCAAAACTAAGATTCAAAGCTAAGAAGTAGAGTCGATCCCGCTGAATGACAGCGAAGTGAAAGGATGTGTTGACTTCTCCTTCTGCTAAACCCTGCCTCTCAGCCTGTATGTCCACAGCATCGGCTCGGTTAACAAAATCAATAAGCTTGCGTGTGTGTGAACGTGTCGTGAGAGGTGTATGAGTGTGTGAAGGGGGGGTGACAGGGGAGGAAAGTGTATCTGTGAGCTCAGGTGAGAGAGTTGTTCCCAGGGCGGGACGTCCCTTTTCCTCACATCAATTATTGAGGCGTCAGGATACACTGAGAGCTCCGAGGGAGGGTCACAGGTCAGGAGACCGGGACTCCAATGGGCTCTCAGAGGTCTCAGTGTCCCTCACCCCTTACACGCACGCACGCGTGCACGCACACACGCACGCACACACGCAAATGAGACAACATACAGAGTGAATGGTCGGTGCATTGACTTACCCATACTTTGAAGGGCAGCAATAGGCAGCACATTGTTGATTAAATTTCATTTAACCTGCAAAGTACAGACATTTTTTCAGCAGAACAGATGCTGCTCTGAAAAATGTCAGTATATGCACTCAACTTTTCACTGAACTCAACTGGGGGCCATCTTGGAACGCCAGACATCCATTTTCTTCCACTTATCCAATTCAGGGTCGCAGGGTGCTGGAGCCCATCCCAGCTGCCACTGGGTGAGATACACCCTGGACAGGTCACCAGTCTGTTACAGGCCAAACACAGAGAGACAGACAGACAACCATTCACATAATTTAGAATGGCCAATTAACCTAACCCCACTAACTGCATGTCTTTGGACTGTGGGAGGAAACCGGAGTACGTAGAAAGTACCCAAAGAACATGCAAATTCCACACAGAAAGCTCTCAGCCAGATGGTGGATTCAACGCATTCATGCTTCTCGCTCTGGAATTTAGACATGTCTAGACATACAAACATGCAAACAGATATAAATAAGACGTGGCAACTGCAAACAGACGTGCACAAAAGAAAGATAGCTGTTCCAAAGAACTAACAGTGCATGGCCTGATGACAACGACATCTGTTGAACGCTGATTGGTTGATAAGTTCACTAACACAGGAACGGGAGCAACGCTAAGGTGAAAAGTGTGGAAATAATCTCTAAAGATTTTTTTTTAAAAAAACATGCACAACAACATAAGAAATGATAATCTTTAGTGACTTATGTGTTCTCTGCCTAAGAATAGACCAACAGAAGTGCAAACACAACTGTGAGAAGCCCAAATTACCAGATGATCAACCATCGCCACATAACGTACACATGTAAACAATGGTCTGCAAACCCCTGCACAGGATCAACGTACAGTTAAGCTGGCTGATTCTGATGCTCTGGATCTGAAGCAGCTGAACCAAGGTTCTGTCCTTTCACTATCCACACAGAGCTCCATTCACTTACTCCTCAGAAAGAACTATTGAATCACGAGCTAGACAGTTGTGATGTAGTTTTACGGCATCAGTACATTCTGAAGGAGCAGATGTACGGTGCTGTTCCTCTCAGAGCAGCACTGAAGTCACCACAGACCATTGCAAATCTTGTATCCAGATCCCCGACTAAAATATTAAACTGAGCAGTGCTGCAGATATCTATCTCTGAAGGCTTTTGAAGGCTTCATACCCCAAGACAAGATTGTCACCCACATTCCCCATCTCCGTCCCACTTCAATAAGATTTTGACATGCTTTAAGGGAGTTAGTCCACAATGAGATTTCTACTCTATCTTCATCGTATTTTTTCCCCTCACCTCCTCTTCTTCATTTTAGGGGGCTATTTTGGCCTAAGACCACCGAGATACCCCGCTCATCTCCCACCTCTCTCACCCACACTTCACCATTACCACCACTCCTCCTCTACCACCGCTGGCTACATTAAAGGCAGGGATGGCTGATGCATGTAACGTTAAAGGGGCGGGCGGCCCAGCAGCGCCTGCCTGTGTCTAGGCTGGGGCCCGGCTCATGAAATATTGACAGCCGAGTGTCCCTTCCAGGAGCTGGCTCGCTCGGTCTTGGGAGGAGGAGGAGCAGGAGGGCCACATTAATATTTCAGACTGCAATCTCCTGCTTGACAAACTCTCCCACGTGATTGGGTAAAAAGCCGCTCGCATTGCCTAGCAAGCTCCGGCTCGCTTTCCCCCTCACATCGCCCCTTGCTCCCTCTCTCTCGCTCGCTCTGTCTTCTAGGCTCGCTCATCCATTGTTTGCTGCCTCACGCTCCTTTCTCTCACCTCACTCCTCTTGCCTTTTAGCCAAATTTGATTCCTGAGTCTGGGTAATTTGTGGTGGGGTGCTGATGCCGAGGAATAGGGTGCTGGCAGAGCAAGAGTGGTGTGTGTGTGTGTCTGTGTGTGTAGAAGTAATTAATTACGGCCAGTGATTTTTGGCTGGCCCCAGTCGTTGTGGGCCCCCACACTCGGCTGGCCACTGCCTCCAGGGGCTCTGCCGGTGGGTCCCACCGAATGAAGTGGCATCCATTTTTTATGAAGAGCAGGTTATCCTATTTAGTCAGATTAAAACAGGCGAAGAGGAGGAGGAGGTGGTGGTGGAGGAGAGGCTAGATCCAAGGAGAAGAGAGCAAGCCAGAAAATAGAATCTTCCTCTCATCCCTCTTCTTCCCATTTACCCCCCTTTCCCTCCTCCCCCCCCCTTCTGTCTGTCTTCTTTACTTTACTCTTAAGCTTCTCAAAAAACCACCCCCCCTTCCCATCAACTCCATCTCACCCACCACCTATCCATTAACCTGGTTATGGGTGCAGAGTGCTTTGCTGACCCTTTGCCAGGTGTGGCATAATGCTCCGTATCCTCCTCCTGTATCCCTTTCGTTTAATCTCCTCCCTCTCTCATACTTTTGTATATTATTTCATAACTTGCTGTACATTTTCTCTCAGTCTCTGTCTCTCTCAATTTGATATTTACTTTTTGCCACTCTGCATCTCAGGCCTCAACAGCATCTTTCCTGTTTTCCAGCCAAGTTCATCAACGGTGTTTTTTTTTATCTTTCAATACAATTGTTTTAATAAACCTTTTAAATGGGGGAGACATAAATGTGAGTGAAATTTGCAGCTGAGAAAATTAAAATAATTTATTTTGAGAACATTTTCTGCCACCAATTTCACAGTGGATGGTTTCACACACTGAATTGTCTTCAACCAATGAGATGTGGTCAGCAGCAGATCTACATTTAAGTTTATGGCTTGTATATCTGAAAATGACAACTTTATGTCTTTCTAACATTAGCGTCTTTCTTAGCTGCTTATTTTCACACACAACATCATTTAACATTTAACAATTATGAACACACACACCCATATACAAATTTCTCGACGTTTCACACTGGCCGCTATGAGGCTAAATGAGGCCGGTTGAATGTTTCATGCCCAGCTGATGGGATAGTTTACCCTCCTCTGGGCAGTGAAAGTGTGGGGGAGATAATATATATGTGAAGAAAATATACTCCTTTTGGACCTCACAACCAGGAAATAACCCAACCAGCTCCCACTGGAAGCTAGGTACTGTAAAAAAAAAACACCCCAAAAGCTTTTAAAAAACGCTGGATGAATTAATAACACTTGCACTTATGTCATTTCCTAAAACATTTAGGTGATCAACCTCAAAGAGCATGAATCAGAAAGCTGTGGTACAAGTGGAAGGACAACATGCCACTTTACGTGCTCAAGTAAAAAGTGGTTTGTTCCATTTAAACGTTTCACATGCTTCATCGGAAGATACGGTCAAAAGAGAAACTCTTGACAATATATCATCTCTAATCTCTGGAGTACTTTCCAGAAATTATCTGTGAGGTTTATTTAGACATAGGGATCAACATCAATGAGGAAGGATAAGGGTTTATAGTTTAAAATAGGTAGTAGTAAAGATTCCCTCATATGACAGACGCATTGGGCCTCTGGTCGACTTAAGCCTTTATAGCTGAGTCACGGCACTTGCAAACATTGTGAAGGTCAGATGTGACCCAAAGCTTGTAACAAACCTGGTATCTTCCCCAAGGTGAACATGTGGCTAAGTTGAGCCAGCCATATATCCTTAAATCCATATCCTCAAGGCCAAACATGATCCATAAGAGAATTGCAGATGTTGGCCACATTTTGGGCCGAGCACTCGTTGCCATATTGGCTTAAAATCCATCCTTTAAATCTCCTTTGCAAATTCTTTCCTGAATCCTCAGTTCCTCATGGTTCAACCTTCAAACACCTGCTTATTCAAACCTAATTTAAACCACTTGTCATCAATTTATAGGAATTTTTACATACGCAAATTTACTAGCCAATTCATTGGGGATACCTTGCCAATTCATTAGGTAATACAGGGTTGGACCCTCTTTTTTCCTTCAGAAAGTTCTAACTGGACCCAGGAAGCGCACTCAAACAGCAAGATACAACATTAAGATGCTTATTAACAACTTGAAAGGGAACACGGGAGAAAGAGAGTTATCACAGACAGGCTAGTAGGGAAGGGTGTTCATTGTAAAAGAGGTTGCTTGTCTTACTTGGGATCTGGTGAACAGAGGTGGTGAGGCGATATATATGTTGGTGAGACGCCTGGGTTCCAGAGCTGCAGGAGGGGACACAGTGGAGAGTGGGCAGGCAGGTGTGTATTCAGAGAGTATGGCGTTCCACTGAGGAGAGCGAGATTTTGATTGAGGCGGATACAAGAGTTAGACCCAGCTGAGAGCTGGAATGTCCATGAGGTTGACCAGGTAAGCACTTCAGGTGAGCCGAGGTTCTACAGAGAAGACGAGACACAGTTATCACACTGCAAGCAAGAAAGAGCAAAGCCAAAGGATGAAGCCAGTTAACCACCACAGTGGAAGTACAATCTGGCAGAGAGTAACAGCCTTAAATACACAGCCTCTTGATGAATAATGATTTGCAGGTGCAACCCTGGAAAGTGGCTCCACCCAAAGGCAGAGGCAGGGAGGAAACCAGCCATAATTGGAAGAAGAGAATGGAAAAAAGAAAACAAAAAAAACCCCACCCAGTCAGTCCCGGACCCTGACGCTGCCTGATTATTTTCAGCATAAAGTCATTGAAGTGCTGAAGACATAAATCAGAGATTTTCTTTTTCTATTGACATGAGGGTATCATACAGGTTTTGCAGATTTGTCAGTTGCACATCAATCATGCAGTTCTCCCGCTCCACCACATTCTGTCTATTGGATCGAGATCTTGTGATTGTAGAGGCTATTTGACTACAGTGAACTTGTGCTCATGTTCAAGGAACCAGTTTGAGATGATCTGAGTTTTGAGACATGGTATACTGTCCTGCTGGCAGCAACCATCAGAAGAAGTGTGCCAGGTCATAGATGGACATAATCAGCAACAGTACTCAGGCTGTGGGGTTTAAATGATGCTCATTTGGTACTAAGGGACCCAAGATGTGGTACTCCAATACACCACTACCAGCAGCCTGAACCATTGATACAAAGCAGGATGAATCCATGCTTTCATGTTTTTATGCCAAAGTATGACCCTATCATCAAAATGTCAGAGTAGATATTGAGATTGACTAGACCAGGTGGCATTTTCTGTCTTCTGTTGTCCAGTTTTGGTGAGCCCATTTGGAGTACAGCCTCAGTTTTCTGTTTATAGCTGTGGAAGTTTGAGGATTTAAACATCATGTTTTCTAGATAGGCAGAGACTTTTATTCTTTTATCTTCAGGGTGGAAAGCAACTCTTGTAGTACTTTCTGAGTTAAGCTGCAGGAAGTTTTGGCACATCCATTCACTGATTTGTTCAGTGCACTTTGTGAATGAGTGCAAGGGACCGTGAGGTGACACTGATATGTACAGTTGTGTGTCATCTGCATAAGAATGATGTTACTGGAGAGCAGCCTGTGCTATGGTGCAGACGAAATCCAAACTGGAAGGCATTAAAAAGGTTGTTTTGCACTAAAACAGCATATAGTTGTTGGTAAACAACCTTTTCAGTAATCTTTCCCATAAATGGTAGGTTGGCTAAGAGTTATTTGCTGGGCTTTTTCAAAAAGTGATGTGATTGCTGCTTTCAAGAGCTTTTGGGAAAACGTCGCTGAGAGCTTTAAGTGATCTGAAACACTTCTGATGATATGCAGGGGAAATAATTATTTTTTTTTTAAAGTTTGTAGGCAGGGTATCAAATCAACAAATAGTAGTACTTATATTTGAACAATTCCTGTGAAGGTTGCATAGTCTAGTGGTTGAAAACAGCAGTATTTGAAGGCTCAGGGTCTGTTTTTGTTTTCTGATTATGATTAGCAATGGTTTGTTTTATTTGCTGGCCTCTATAAATGGGGAAAAAAGATGTAAAATCATTGCATGACTTGGTAGATATAGATTTCTGATGTGACTGGTGCAGGGGGATTGGTCAATCTCTTGATGACAGTGATGTTATTTTTGCTATTTTTATTAATAATCTCAGATGTTTTAGTTTAGTTCAAGATTAAAAATAGCAAGTCTCTTTTCATAAATGTTATAATTAGCCTGGAGTTAGTATTTTATGCACCGTCTTTCTGCCTGTATGCACTCTGTTTCTTTAGATTTTACCATTGCAGGATTCCCCCATTGTGCTTTTTGCTTCTTATCAAAAATAGCTTTTGTCTCGATAGGAGGAATGGCATCAACAGGATTAGCAACTTAAATTTAAAGCTGTCAACAAGATCATTGGCAGGACCTGTAGAAAGAGCTGGTGTATGTATTTAGGTGTGGGAAAATCATGTACCAGTATTTTCAATAACAAAATGCTTTCTGATTACTGCAGGTTTGATTGCTCGCAGAGATTTAAAAATGACAGTAATGATCAGAGACAGCTCACATGACAGCTCTTTGCACTGGTGGCCATTTTTGCATACAATGCTGGTTCCTCCACCTTTTTTGCCTGTTCTAGTCTTGCTTTTGAAATGGAAGTTTGGAGGAGTTGTTTCAATAATTATTATAGCATTTTTGTTTTCTTTAAACCAGTTTTTGGTTGGGCGCATACAATCAAGATTAGGAAGAACTTGGCAGCCAGAGATGGGGCATGGAGCAAAGCTAAATTTAGTCTAACAGAAGCATTATCTAGTACACTCTGTGTCTGTTGCAGTATATAAGAGGAGATCTGATGTATTTGTTGTGTGTTTTGAGTTTACTTGGTTTGTTCTGTTGTAATTTTTTTGACCATGTCACCAGCTATTTATGATCACTATTTATGATGTTTAGAGAAGGGGCGTGAGGCCTGATTCATCTATGATAAACTGAGTCATCTGATTGTTGGTTTCTCTGTATTATTGTAGGATGTTTACCTTACAATATAAAGTGCCTTCAGGTGACTGTTGTTGTGATTTGGCGCTAAATAAATAAAGCTCAAAATAATCCTTCTTTATCTGACCTTGGCCTTGGTGCAGCCCTGCACTTCATCCTTGTTTCTGTCTGAAACAAGCTGTTTTAGCTCCTCCCCCTTCAATTTGACTTCCTTCTGATTGGCTGTCCCATGTTAGGGCTATCCTCTCTGTGTGACATCATACAAAGCCAAGGGTAGAAGAAACTTTGTAAACTGAGCATTTCGAACAGTCTAAAACTCACAGATTATTCATACCCACCTTCAGCCGGCTTGTAAAAGTTTATATATGCCAGAAATTAAAGCTTAATAGGTCCCGTTTAAACAATGAGCCTCATGGAAGAGAGCGAGCCCTGGAGCTCCACACTGAACACTTGGAAGTTCATTTTGGGGCTGCGGCTCAGCAGACAGAACAGGTCATCTACTGATCAGAAGGTTGTTGGTTTGATTCCTGGCTGCTCCAGTCTGCATACAAAGTATCCTTGCAAAGCTTCAGAGTTGCTCCCGATGGATTCATCATATGATCGCAAATGTTGGAAGCACTTAGATGTAGAAAACAGTGTATTGAACGTGTGGCTGTATAAGAACCCGTTCAGGCTGCTGCTCCTTTCGGAGACCACGAGAAAGATTGTGACTGTAAGTCTGGCGGGAACTGTGCAGTCGAGCTGTGAGAGGGGACCTTCCCCTTATCTGCTTCCAAACCTCTGTACCTCTGCACATCAAAATGATGATCAGAGCTTAGTAACTGAAAAACACAACATGCTGCCTAACAAATGTGAGCCTGTGACATCAGAGGATGTAATTCCACCCCAGTGATTGAGAGCTCGTAGGTCAGAGAAGAAACCGGGCTGCATTCCTGCAGTGATGTCAGAAACTCCACAGATTTAATTTGAAGGGAATGTAGGAGGTCATCGGCTTCCCTGTCACTTCTTCCCATAAACAGCAGGACACAGGAAAGAAAACAACGGGAATATTTTGGTACGGCCCGCGGAAAGAGACAGAAAATCCCTCAAGAGTCCTTAAAAGAGTGTCCTCATTACGTCCTAAAGCCCAGTCACAGGCTGGCCTCAGTGCCCACAGTTTCCACTCATAAGAATCTGACCCGGTTTGAATCCAGCGTGAAAGGAGAGCAGGGGAACACGCTGTACCTGTCGGCGCTCGTCTCCGTCACCCTGCTCAGTAAAGATTTTCCCTCTTAAGCACTCAGCTGTGAAGCTGTCCTCCTCAGGCCTCCTTGCAGTGGTTCCTGGTGAGGTGTCAGAAATTAGATAAAGACGTGTTTTATGAAAACACAATGGCTTTCCTCCTAATCCAAACCAGTTTTACCTTTGTTCTCTCTGTTTTCTCGTCGTTATACATGCATGGGTACATGGGTTAGGGTATGCCCTCTTTTCCATGCTCTCCATGCAGAAAGGAAGGAGGCAGCATCTTTTGTGACAGGAAGCAGCAGAGTTTATGAGGAATGTGGTCTTAATTTGGGGCACCACAAAATCTTCACGCAGCATCTTATTAAGGAACTTCCTTCCCTCTGCTTTGTGTCTTCATGCTGCATTAGAAGCTGCTGCTGGAGCTCATTCACAGTGGGCTGTTTGTGTGCACAGTAGCAGTGTGACAACCTGCCTCAGGCTGGATTCATGCTTCTTCTGTATCTTTGATTATCTTTTCCTGATGGTTCCAGCCAGTCTCAGCAGATGACTGCCCCTCCCTGAGCCTGGTTCTGCTGGAGGTTTCTTCCTGTTCAAAGGGAGTTTTTCCTTCCCACCGTCACCAAGTGCTGCTCATAGGGGGTCGTTTTGACTGTTGGGTTTTCTCTGCATCACTGTAGGGTCTTTGCCTACAATATAAAGCACCTCGAGGCGACTGTTTGCTGTGATTTAGATTGGACTTGAATTGAATTGAATCAATGTGGGGTTTCTTTCCAGGGGTGAATCTGAAGTTTGGCCATCCCACTCAAACAGGGATGAAGCCCCAAAGATGACTCACAGCAGCCCGAACTGCACACGCGTGACTGACCAACAAGATTGCAAGAGCTCATTTTCATTGTGAACCCTGTGAGCTGTGTCCACATCATACATCACTGCCGTGGATTCCTGTCTGATGATTCAGTTACAGTACATCGAAGCTGCCTTTGCATCAAGTGTCGGTCACTAATGTTACATATGAGGCTTCATTCTCTGACACTGGGACACAACGCGCATCTGCTCTGTGTCTCACATTTCATGGTGTCCACACACAAGGAAGGACTAAAGTGAATCCACAGTAAATATGTTTGCTGTCTGCAACATCTCTAAGTGGCTATTCAGGTGTCATAATCATTTATTTCTAATGGCATTTTCATTGCTTTGACACTGGATAAAAAGAGAGTGAAGAACAACTCGGAGTGTAGCAGAGACTCAATAACCATGTCTGTGTGCATGACTTATGATTGTGTTATGAAGCTGTTTGTGGTTTTGGGGAGAGGCTGTGATTCAAACCCAAAGCTGCGTGTGTGTGTGTGTGTGTGTGTGTGTGTGTGTGTGTGTGTGTGTGTGTGTGTCTGTGAAGCGCCACAGAGCTAGTGTGTGTGTTTGGATGCAAACAAGTCCAGTTTAAGAAGCTCTGAGAGCAGTTCTGGAGGTGTGAGGCATTAGAGATCTGAATCAGTAAGAAATGTCCATCCATGCTACAGTTTTTATAACACTGAATTCTAATTAGCTAAACTTACTAATGCAAACTAGTTTCTTTGAAAGAACAAGTGCAATATGAACTATTTGTTGTACCAACAGGATTTCCTGCTACAGTTTATTTACACTCACGTTTAAGTAACTAAATGAAACCTTAAAATCAGACACACTCTTGACTAGCAAGTGTTGCTCGTGCTGTCGCAGTCCGATCTGATTTGATCTCTTCCTTCTAAAACAGTTACATGGATCTGTTACGTACAACATACAGACATGAAGCTTAAAAAAATAGTTTCTAAAACAGCTGACTCGGCTCATCTGAGATGGTATTTTACTCCACAGCGGGTATCAGTAGGACAGCAGTGTGGCTGCCAGGTTGGCACTGTTTACACATAAAAAGTCACAAAGCATAATTTAGTTCCACGTGTGCAGACATTTAATTACTTAGAGAAACGTGACGCCTTCAGGCTCAGCTGACTGCAGGTTTCCACAGCTTCATCTTCATTTGCTAACGATGGGCTGTGAGCTCAGCTTCATATGCACATAGTTGTCACCATTGATCAGTGGAGTTGGGGAATGGCTGCAGTCGCAGCAGCTGGTGAAAGATGCCCTCTTAGGCCCCCTCCTCGGTTCACATAAAAGGCCTCCTGGAATGCCCACTCAGACCAGCCTTCCTCCTGTCCAGGATGTGCACATCCTCATCGCTGAGAGAGAGTCCTGTAGGTGTACGCAGAGTCCTGGCCTGATGAGGTAGCATTCTGTGTTGTGACATCCTCTCAGCCAGACGCTGTTGGGTACTTTGTGCCGGGGACGCCATCTTTGGGGTGGACCAGTTTCTGGTGTTTTAGGAGACGCAGTGTTTAGAGAAAATGCCTTTCAGCTGTTCTGATCTTCCTGACACATAACAGATCACCAGGTTTTCATTCAGCCAGCTATTCCTTCTTCCAGGGCCATGATGTTCCTCAGCTTCCCGGGCTGCTGTGTCTGTGGGGCAGGTGTTCACTCTGTGCTGGAGCGTCCTGCTGGAACCCATCTGTGCTCCGGTGGATGATGAGAGTCAAACCTTAAATACTGATTTCAAATGTCCCCCAACAGTAGATTCTGACAGTCTAAGACTGTCTTCGTCTCTCCCTGTGAACTTGATGTGTTTGTCCACCGATGTGAAGGTGGTACTGAGGTGTCATCCATATCTAAACCAGGACAGGATAACAGATTTAGCTAGGTTAGATGAAATGTTTGTCCCCCTGAAAACGCATTAACACTTCCTTTAGAGATGATGCCAGTGGACCAAGTGGATGAAGCTGGAGTGGATCTACTGTTCCCAAAATGCTGTTTGGTTATTATCCATCCCCCTGAGTTCAGCTGTTGAGCTCTGTGTCATTCATGGTTACATATGAATCAAATCAGTCGTGATTTGGTATTTTTCCACTTCCTGTTCGGGAGGAATCCTCTCCTCCGTACTCTGAAGTTCTTTACAAATAATAACAAGACACTATGGCTGCACATGTGCTCATGTATGCATCGTATGCATAGAAAGCATGCTTTTCCCCAAAAGCTAGTTTCAGTAACCCCTGAAAAGGAGTGTGGGCTTTGATTAGACACGAAATCAGTTTCTGCAGTGTCGCCTCTGAGCGCCAGCACAGCAAAATGAAGATCAAACCAGCAGGATGTGACTGCACACAGCCGGACTGAAGGGCACGACTTCCAGCTTTAATTCAAGGGGTTCAACAAAAGGATTGCAATGAATTTTTAGGAATTTGGCATTTTCATACCTAATCCTTCATTCTGGTGCAGTTAGGGCAGTAGTTGTGCAGGATGTCGGGGTAGATGGTGGGAGATAGGACTCCCACAGGATGATGAAAAACACATCATTCAGTTATTAAGAACTCATTTTCCCTTTTAAATGAAGTGCATGCACAGGGTCAGGATCAGTTATGGAGCCGATGCTGATTGGAGCCTCTTCAGATTTTCCCTTAACCGAAAAAAAATAGTTTTTCACTGCTGTATTAAGTAAAACAAGCAAAAGCAAATTATCGTCATTTATTTTATGCATTTCTTTGCTCAAAGAAAGAAGCCAGCGATGAAACATCATCCTCAGAACTGAAAGGAAAAGCTGGTTAATTTCTGTAAGCGGCGTGTGGCAGTAGGTTAAATGAGAAAGATAAATGTGACCTGAGCAGGGAAACAATGCTGCTGAACTTATCTCAGCTGTGCATCTGAGAAGGTTTGCATCATTTTAAAGTCCTGAAACCTGATCTATGAAACGCCTGCGGTTCTCTGTGCCAGGGTTCAAAAGGAAACTCTTCAGCTGTGAGTCAGAGCTTTGAGGGGCTGAAAGGAAGGAGATGTGAAAAGAGAGTCCTCGGAGAGGGATCGTAGCTGTTCAGAGAGAAATGTTGCTGTTAAAGAATGTTAAAGAATTTACTGTCACAATTTCCCTGCTCGGATTCATGGAGCCGCACAGCACAAGAGGAATGAGCCCACATTCAACGTAAACAAATGACTAGGAAGAGGGAGAGACAGAGTGTGTGTGTGTGCGTGTGTGCGTGTGTGTGTGTGTGTGTGTGCGTGTGTGTGTGTGTCTGATGGAGAACCCCTCAGGTTCCATGGTTCTCTGTCCTGTAGATGATCCGGCTGCTCGTCCATCTGCTCCAGAGTGAAACCATGAGTTGCCCCATGTTGTATAAACCTGCAGAAACACACATTAAAACTCTGCACCAGGTTTGTGTTTGTGTTTCTGGGTTTGTGTTATGGGCCCACGTTTATCAGTCTTATTCATAGTCGAACATTTTGGAGAACCTGGTGATTCTGGCAGGACTGTAGACTCGATATCTTTATGAAAACTGTTGTTATAAAACTGTTATAACTGTTGTTATAATTCTGAAAACATGGAAACATGTTGATGTTTATACTGAGAGTTTTGCACTGCTTTGTGTGCTGCTGTGTTTGACTGTATAAAAACAGCAGTGGGTCAAAGCCACGCGTTCATGACTAAATTGATTGATCTGAGTTGACTGATCTGAATTGATTGATCAGTACATCACTTCCTCTCTGCATGACAAAAGTAGATTTCTTTAAAGGCAGCTTTAGGAGTCAGTAAGACTATGGAGGGTGGTCTGCGTCTGTGTGCTCTTTCAGCTGGACAATAATAGAAACATGAATGAAAGCAAAGCTGTACGCTGCTGACCAATCATCTGCCAAAACTGGTGGGAAGGAGGAGGACAAAGAGGTACACGGGCTAAGCTCCTTACAGCAGGTCAGGGGTGAAGAGTTTGTGAGTTTGTGAATGAAGCTAAGAGATGCTGGAAGCTGGTGGGCCCAAGGCTTGTATGAGCTCTGAAGAAGTCCAAAAGAAATGATTGGAGATGATGGAGCCTTTATTCATCATCAGTCCAAAACACTGCAGCCTTCCTCTAAACCAGACCGAGGTCTTTCTCTGGTACCCCACCTGCTTCGGTCAGAATCGCAGAGCTTGAACCATCCTGGAGTGTGAACAGGTGCAAACTGGACTTTGAGATCGGAGTTGGGTGGAAACACCTGTTGTTAAGGTGACACATTTTCCTCACAGGTTTAGAGGTTACAGAGAAGGTGATGATGGAGGGAAGACGTCCTTCATTCGATCCCGGTGTTCTTCCTGCTGCTGGATGAAAAACAAACATACTGGGAAAAGAACCATGGCCGAGCTTCAACCAGTCAGATTTTTTTACCCATCGCCACAGAGTGAGCGCCTGAACCGTGGGCAGCAGCGAGAAGTTTCTTTAGTGTTCAGTAAAATGAGACCTCTGTGACCTCAGAGAGCACCGAGGAGCAGAGAGGAGGGGAATTCACCTGAATATCAAAGATTAGATTAGACTTCATTAATCCCTTTGGGAGGGTTCCTCAGGATAATGAACAGACCACTCTGGGTTCAGACCCCAGCAGGAATCACGTGTTACTCTGCACCCCCCACCTCACACACGATGCTGCATTTGTGGCAAAAGTTTCATTCAGAGCCTAAAGTTTAGCCCCAGAAGGATGACCCACATCACAGTCCCACATTAACGTCTCACTGATCTTGCTCTGACGCGTGGTTCTCCCATATGGTTTTACTCATCACGTTTGATGCAAAGACTGCAGTTTTTTCTTGTTGCTGTTTTCCAGTATCTGCCCCGGCAGGTCCGTCACGCAGCTCGTATACAACATGCTGGTGATTAAGTAGCAAAAGGTTTTAATCAAGGAGTCACACGGCTAATGTGCACAACCACAAACCACAAATAATTACAAAGAGCTAAAAACAAAATGATGGAGAGCTCGTTTTCAGACGCCTGCCGTCTTCCAAAGATAGCTGATGAAGAAAGAGGAGCGTCCTCCCCCTTAAAGCTGTTTCTCTTCAAAAACGGAAACGTGAAAAAAAACGCATTAAAGTTAGAAAGTAAAGCACCTCACATAGAAACAGGCGGTTTCATATTTTATTGGGAGACTACTACTTCCTTATATATCTCATAGTCTGAAACAAACCATTGTAGCTCCCTTTAAGCTACCCTTTGATTGGCTCTCCCTTGTGAATGGAAGGTTTGAGCATCAGGTGTGGGGGGCGTGAACATATCAGCATTTCCTCTCTGTGGCATCATACTAAGAACCTGAGCCTGTTTTTGCTTGCTGTGATTATTCACGCATTCTGCTTAAAAACTGCCTTATTCTTTTTTATTGTCAGAAAGGCAGCAGGTCTGAAGGAGCTGCAGCTTTGGTCTCCTTTGTTAGTTTGAGCCGCGGCCAGTTTGGATTTTGTTATTTCAGTAAATTGCTCAATGTTTTTCTTTGATGTCTGCTGGGATAACGTGAGATTTTTGCTCTTTGCGTTAGCAGCAAAGGCGTGCGCCCAAAAAGAAAAAAAAAAAATGTGTGAAAGAACGGCAGCTTCCTGCGCAAACGGAGAAGAAGGCAGACCTCAGCGGCTGCGCAGGCCGAGGCTGTGGTTTGGTTTCTGTCACCCCACAGACCTCCTTTCATTCGAATCCAAACTCTGAGCCCGTGAGCGGTGAGATGCCCCGCTCCCTCGGGTCCCCTCTATGTGCTGCAGCCTGTCTGCACAGTGACGCTGCACGCTCACATGAAGCAGAGCACTCGCACCACTGAAGAAACTGTGAACACATCTGCGTGCCTTCTCCTGGGAAATCATTCAGCAGTCTGAGACTTATAGCGACACACTTCTGGTGCCGTGCATTCTCATTTACAGTCGGGTCAGTGTTGTTTTTGAGTTTTCTGTCACTGCAGAAGGTTCAGTGCAGAGAGGGAAGAAGATGACCGGGTCAGGAGAAGGGCTGAATTTGACAAGGACTCGAAAATGGTCACCATCTCAGATTTGAATTAGACTTGAGCTCAGTGAAGTCAAGGAAAAATGAGCATGTCCTGACCTCTCCTTTCCTCTGCAGATGGTGGATGTTAAAGAGATAAGATGCGGAAATTATGACTAATCAAGGCGTTGTTTGAGAGCAGGGCAGTGTCCGTGAGGAAAATAAGAACATATTTGTGGTAAATATTGAACTGCTGCAACCATTTATATCAGTATCTTTGAAATATGCTGCAAATACAGGCCAGAGTTTCATAACCACAATATTACTCAACTGAGGTCCTGTTCACAGTCAGGGGGGTTGGAGCCTCTCCCAGCTGTCATGGGGTAAGAGGCAGGGAACCATCTGTACAGGTCACCAGCCTGGGCCAACACTGTGCAGTCTCCAGTTACCCTATCCCCACTGACTGCACGACTTTAGACTGTGGCGGGGAACCCACGCAGGTAACGCGGTCGGTTGGTCGGTCGGTCGGTCGGTCGGTTGGTCAGTCTGCAATAAGCAAACAGTTGAAGTGTCAGAGGTGCAGAGTGGCTGGAATAACAATGCCAAAAACCGTTTTCTGTCTTCCTTTGAAGTAAATCGAGCAAAGCTTGCCTCAGAGGTGTTTAGACTGAATATTTCTGAGTAGTGCCTTTTACCTCTGCAGCGCTGACCTTTCTGATGAACTCTGATACGGATGCTGTGGCTGTCAGGTCGCTCAGCGATGCTGCCAGACTTTCCATCAGCGTTCAGCAGAAAACCAGATGTTTTCAGTGAGCTCACACGCACCAGGTTATGCTCCAAAAACTGCACGCGTGCACACATAATCATGCTGCCTGTTGGTGTGCGTTACTCTGATCTGTAAGAATCAAAGGCTTTGCCGCTGTGTTATATGTTTTCAGTGATGAAGCAGAGCAGCCAGGCCTCTGACGGATGAGGAATCCTGTACGTTCTTATCTAATCGTCGTGTTTGTATCTGTGAGCGATAACACAGCTCAGCCTCTCATCTGTGTCAGCGTCAGCGAGGCCGTCGTCTCCCCGTGCAAAATAAATTCCACTTTTTCAAGGAGCTCAAATAGCTTGGTGTAATGATGTAATCATAATAAAAACATGTGATTAATGTCTCTCTTTGGATGTTCTTCCTGTTCCACACTTGCTTCTTTCGTGGATACTTATGCAGCTTTAGTGGGAGTTTCAGCGGCTGAAGGCTGCAGGAAGAGTTAGAGTTCATCCTGACAATCAGGTTCCAGTGAGATAGCTGCTGTACCAGGCAACTGCTGCTATGTATGAGACATTTTAATATTAATGTGACCCATCCAGGGCAGTGAAGCCAAAAACTGCTACGAGATAACTTCAGGCAGCAGCTCAACTTCACTTGCTTTAAATCTGCAGCTACGAGAACAGAACCTGCCTGGTCCTCCAACTTTAACACTTCTTTACAGTTCCACTCATGTGTGGGCTGCTTTTGTACTGCATAAATAAGATAAAATAGTTGACTTATCCAGTGTTTTTGTGTTAAATGTAAATTTGGGTTCCAGGAGGTTTATTGAAACACTCATTTGACAGCTTTTAAAAATATATGAATTCAGTTCAGATCAATTCAGTTTTATTTATAGAGCACCAAATCGCAACAAACGAGTCGCCTCAAGGCGCTTCATATTGTAGGTAAAGACCCTACAATAATACAGAGAAAACCCCCTATGAGCAGCACTTGGTGACAGTGGGAAGGAAAAACTCCCTTTGAACAGGAAGAAACCTCCAGCAGAACCCGGCTCAGGGAGGGGCAGTCATCTTCTGAGACCGGTTGGGGGTGAGGGGAGAGAGAGAGGACAAAAAACATGCTGTGGACGAGACAAAGAGATTAATAATAACTAATGAGT
>VUQK01040013.1:0-14137 GCA_015106715.1 Bujurquina vittata
TCCTGGGCAGAGTGGATGGCAACGTGGCGCAGTGCCCAGCGCTCTCCTTCATACAGCTGACACTCCTGGGAGAAAAAGGGTTGTCGAACCTGAAACCTGACAGTGTTCGGCCTCACCGGAAGCCTCACCTCTGGTTTCCTCTTGCAACAGGTGTCGGAGCCAGGTGACGCACGAATAAAAGCAGGTTGGAGAAAGGGAAGAGAGGAAGTCTGCTTTTCATCCCGCAGCCTGGCAGTTACCGTCAGGCTGATGATGATGATGATGGCGCAACCCCACACCTACTGTCATAGTATCACTTATACACACACACAGATATAGATTTTCTTTCTTTATGAACATAAAGGACAATAGCATTTAATATACTGTAACATTGTTTTGTGTGTTTTTCTAATTATGCACTACAGTGAATTTTATACATTAAAATCTCATATAGCTGGAAATACCCAACTCTCACATTTATCTTGTGTCAGCATTTATGCGTCACTCTATTTAGGATAATTAGTAGCTACTACAGTAAAGCACACAGCAAATTCATTGCAGGCATTTCAGTCTTTTTTAATAAATACTTTTTTCTGTGCCTGAAAAAATAAACATTATCAAGCAGACAGACTGCAAAAGAACTATATCAAAAAAGTCTGACAGTGGCTTTGTCAGCCTAACAAAGTATTTTTAGCCTTCATCATCAGTCGTGATGTAAAAAAAAAAAAACTTTTGTAGAATAAAAATGTGCAGTTGTTAATGTGTGTCATTCAGAATGTTCATATAGGCAGCAGGATATATGGGAACAATTTTCAAAAGCCACTAATCACATGTCCTGAAAATTTCAGGGTAAGGATCGGGAGGACGTAAAGCTGAGAGGGTCATGCAGTGATGCTCTATTGTATATGTATGCAGTTTGTTTAGAATCCTTTAGATGTAAACCTGCACCTCAACCTCTTAACATCTACCAGGTCTTGAAGAAGTTAAAATCATGTCATCTAATCATGTGATGCATAATCTGGAACACAAACTGTATTAATTTCATGCTTGACAGACATTTTATGTCTAGTATTTTACTGAGAAACAGATTAAACACAAACTGCCTGGATTTTAAATGTGTTTCTTGATGCTGCGACAGTACTGCGTACAATAAACACATCAAATGTAAGTCATCCTTCTTTGAAAAACAAACACTAATGTGTGGAAAACACGCATCCTCAAAAGGCAACTCGAGCGCTCCTCATCTGTGTGTGTGTGTGTGCATGAGAGTGCTGATATTTGACAGTGCTGGACATGTTCCTACACTGGCTGTGAGTGGCCTGAGGGAAACAGGCCTACTAGAGAATGAGCCAGACACCTGGCAAAGCCCCTGCTTCCGTCTCAGCTGTTGGTTGGTAGTCTGGCCATGTGGGCCGAAACGCTGCTTCCTGTGTGCAAACACCAGAGAAACCCTTCCTCTACTGTGCCCTAATCCCATTTGAGGAATTAACATAAAGCTTCCCAATATGCCTTTAAAAGGGATTCACATGTCGCTCCCTTCACATGCTATTGTTTTTGTCTCTCACAGCCGCTGCTGGTGCTGCTGGGAAGGTTTTCTCTACTGCAGATTGTTTTTTTTTAGTTTTTGATGTGTCGCCCTCATCTGGACATTAAAGCAACTGCACTCCAGTCATAAAGCAGTCCAGTAATGCTGCTCAGGTGAGGTCTGCCCACTGTGCCTTCTTTAAATAATGAACAATAATACAGTCTCTGATCAATATATTGCATCAACAGTTGCACTTGTCCTTGTGTAACAGCCTGACAGCAGCACAGAAGCAAAACTAATTTTGATGCAAATCTAATATGAGCAAAAAGCCGATCTCTCTGTTTTTACTCAGACTCATGAAAGTTTTTTCATTAATATGTGAATGGGGGAGGTATTTTAAGATGATAAATATTTAAATGTGATCAGTACCACAGGAAGCTTAAGTTAAGGACTAAACTTGAAATGAAGTATTAATACATTATTGGGAAAATGAGGGCTCACTGAAGATTTTCTCAGTAATTTGTTACGCTGCTCTAAAGCTACAGTCTCAATACCTGACACGTTAAGCAAGCAAAACTGAGGCCTGCAGCAGCCTTTCATTCTGGGAGCTGCTCTGCAGTCTAATGGATGAGGGACTGAGCGTGAAGCAGCATTACCAGAGTTTTCAATAAAGTTTACATCAGTTCATTTTTATTTATATGGGACCAATTAACAATAACAACATTTGCCTTCAGGTGCTTTACATTGTTGGTTACAGACCCTACAATATTAGAAAAAAACAGCAACAACCCCCTCTGAGCAAGCACATGGGACAGTGGGAAGGAAAAACTTTCTTTTCACAGGAAGAATCCTCCAGAATCAGGCTCAAGGAGAAGCAGCCATCTGCCGCGGCCCGTTGGGAGAAAGACACGGGACACATCCCGATCAAAAATAATTCCCAGACTCCTTACGGTGTCACTGGAGGCCAAAGCGATGCCATCTAAATTAAGTGTCTGGTTAGACGTCATGTTTAGAAGATTTTTAGGCTATAAGAACGTCATTTGTAACCTTCACTAGAGCGGTTCCTGCACTGTGATGCACTCTAAATCGTGACTAAAACTCTTCAAATAAACCATTTCTCAGTTTACTGTTTTACTTCATGAAACAAAGAGAAGGTCAGAACTCGGTCTATAATTAACTAAGACAGCTGGATCAAATAAGGGCTTTTTAAGTAATGGTTTAATTGCTGCCACCTTAAAAGCCTGTGGTATGTAGCCTGTTTATTAAGACAAATTGACCATTTTAAAAATTGAAGCAGTAATTAATGGTAGAACACCTTTGGGCAGTCTTGTAGGAATGGGCTCTAAAAGGCACTATGGTTTAGAGGAAGAAATGATTGAAGTTAATTCAGATCAATAGGAGAGAGAGAGAGAGTCTAAATAAATATAAGCAGTTATTAAAGTTTTTATATTTCACCATATATCTGTGGGACAGCTGTGAATAACTTTCTCTAAAGTCATGAAGTCATTGTTAGTTAAGGTAATAGAAGCAGCTGACTCAGCAGAGCTCTGACTGACAGCCTGGCTGCAGAAATCTGGGTTCTGCCTGTTTTGGGTTATATTCAACAAATTACGTGAAACAAGCCAAATCAACCTCCCATTATTCCTTCAAAATGTGTAAATATTAAAAAAAGAAAAGAAAAAAATATATACATGCACAATAGTACCTCCTTTCATTTAATTTCCTTGCAATCCCTCTTTTTGGAGTTTTTTTTTTTAATATAGTGTAAATAATATAACTGTAAAGAATTGAAAACATTTAGGGCTTTAGTGCAGCGGTTCCTCATGGAGCTCTGCACCTCTGAGGGTTTTTTGTTTGTTGGTGGGGGTTGTTCGGAGAAATAATGAAGAAGGGAAACAGAATAAAATGTAACATCATGAGTACAAGGAAAGTATGCAGCTTGTTTTAATAATTATCAATAAGATGTATAAAAAAATTAAGATTATTTTAGCAACTTACCAGAACAGATCTGATTATCTTTTTCCAGCTGCATGATATACATATCACATGATAGACATTTCCTGACATATCACAATCACTTAGTGCCGCTGGATTTCTTTCCGGAGCGTTCAGCAGATGCTCTGGGAAATGTAAATCAGGCCCTATTTGGAAAACTGGAAAGTCAAGCAGCAGGATTGTGAGTCATGAGGACAGAGGGGCCTTGAGATATTCACTGTCTAGATCAGTACTAGTCACAGGAAGAGGGTCACACTGATGTCTCACTATTTGCTTCTGATCATTGCCCATTACAGACCACAATTTGATACTAACCTAAACAGGTAGTGATCACAAACTGACCTACACCTACCAAACACTAAGAGTAATAAACCTTTGCTGATTTGTGGGGTGTGAGGGGCTGAGCTATGTACTGCAGTTCTCTGCTTCACACCGTATCGTGGGAACTACGAACTTAGACTCCACCAGGTCATCGGCATCCCATCTGGGATAAGGGTCATAGTTTGGTTAAAATGCACCTCTTTTGATAGAATTTGACACATTTTGAGAACTTTAAACGCAGTTTTTGGTGAGGTATGGTTGGTAAGGTTTATTAAAGCAGACAATTGCACGTTATCAGCACTGCAGCACAGCTTTAACTCTGATAGTGACATCCTGTTCTGAGCAGAGCGTCCGCCCATTACTCCCTCAAGCAGCAATAAAAGGAAAATAAATGCAATGCTGACTAGTTTTACATAAATATATGTTCAATACCTCTTTATAATAAATAGTGGAGTACTTAATGTCCCAAGGCGTCTTTCCGCTGAGGCGCACAGGGCATGTGGAAAGATGTGAACCCAGAATCAGAGATATTCGCAGGGCGATGACCTGCTGAAACTGCGCTCAGCTTAAAAACAAACAATCAGCGTGAACTAAAGGAAAAAAAAAAAGACAATTTCTTTAGGCATCCATTTCAGGGTTCTGCACTCAGCATGTGAGCCTGTCATGATTTTGGACCAAAGCTCATCTCCCGCATCCACAGAGATACATGAAGAAATAGACAGAGGTTAATTGGGCTCAGATGCACCTCCATATTTCCCGATAGGCCCGGCCTGCTGCTCAGCTAACAATCAGTCCAAGCCCCAGTTTCCGCATGAAGACACAGCGGCTTTGTTCATATGTTCACTGGACTCTGATAGTGGGTCACAGGCTGGTTCATATATACCGCACATACCTACAGATTTGTTGGACTCGTCAGCAAATGTCCACTCTCGGGGGGGTTATGCTTCTACCTACCATCTGCATATGGAGGATTATTTAAAAATGCCAACATCCAATACAAGATTAGCACCGGGATCAAGTTTCTGATTTCTTAAAAGAGTTTTAGTTACCAGTTTAAAGGCCGTTACACACCGGACGCATTTCGGATGCGAACCTGTCTTGTGACCGATGATGTAATGAGGTCCTGATGTTTCTAAACAAGAGAAGGAGGAAACAGAGATTCTGGGTTCATCCAATCCATGAGAAAGCAGCAGCAGGGAGAGTTTCATGGTTTGATCCCAAAGTTGAACCTGCATCACGGCCGCTTTCGCACATATTTGAGGATGTCAGTGGGCAGTTTGAGCTCTTGTTGGCAGAGTTGGGATCACATCTGAGGAGGCAGAAAAAGAATTTCAGAGAGCCGACAGACCCGGAGCAGCGTGTAGCTGTGTGTCTGAGGTAAACTAGTATGATTTTACTATCGGTGTGCGTTTTGAGCTATGAGGTCACGTGTTGGTAAATGCAGGGCTCTGATTGGTCAGATCTGTTTATTTGCTTGCAAAAGTCAGAAAAATCAAAGTTGATCCGAAAAAATAAATGCTGCAAATTCGTCCTGGGATATGACGCGGTCGGTGTGAATGGCTGCATTAAGAACAGGGAGTCCAAAAAATATTTTCTTTAGTTCACAAAACATTGGCACAAAATTCATGTGTCTAGTGTGTAAAGGCCTCAACCTATTTAAGATAACTACCTGAGATACCACACTTGATATTGGCTATTTGGTTTATTAGGATTTGATTGTGATTTTGTCAAAAATGACAAAAATCTACCTACCTGTGATGCAGGTACAGTGTATGTATGCAGCTTGTTTACAAGGCTAGCTAATGTTAGCCGACAACTCTGCACTCCACATTCTCATTTAACTTAAGGCTCCAAAAAACAACAACAACAACAACAAAAACCCCAAAGTGGCAGTTTTCAAAAAAAAAAACAAAACAAATATCATCCTATTTTGGACTCAGGTGTAAGAAAAGTGTATTTTATGTGTCTTATTAAGTTGTCAGCAAGAATGCTAAGCAGTTTCAAACTCAGCTTTGGAATGTCACAGGGTAGATCCTGTGACATTCCAAAGCAGAAGAAACAGTGATATCCTGTTTTGTGGTTTCTCTTTTCGGCTTTGATTTTTGTGAATACTTACCATAAATATGTGCTATAACTGTGAAATAACCCCCTCATGGATTTTCTGTGGATTCCAATTCTGATCTGAATTCAGCTCACAAGGGCAAAACTCTTCTATGCTTCACAACCACCTCTCTGTTATTTATGCACGCAGTGGTCAATAATCAGAATCTGTGCATTTCTGTATGACTTAAGGCTAAGCAATGGGTAAGCAAGCAGAAGCTGCAGGAATATGATGTAAACTACAAGGAAACATGAGATCATTATGTACTCCACTTGCTCAAACAAAACTGCATTTGAACACACCACCCATCAAGATGCTTGCAGCCATGAGGCATTGTTAGGCATGATGACTCATAGTGTCAAAATCCTTGGTGGCTGTTCAAAGTTGCTCTATTAAAAAGCATCATCTAACTTTCATGAAACCTGCATTAGAAACGCACTTATTAACAACAAGCAGTTGTATTAACAGATACTTTAAAAAATTTGCTACGTTAACCAAAAAACCTGATTTAAAGGTCCACTTTGTAAATTATATTCTTGTGCTTTTGATTTTATTCCAATTCTTTGTCAGTTTGAGTTCTCCTGAGGTGTCAGCTGCTCGTCGCTGTTCAAGAGACCTTTTGATTCAAAGGCCTGAAAAGGCTTAAAGTTTGACAGCTGCTTCTTGACTGTGAATACCTTCCAGAACACTCTCAAACACATCACAAAATCTTCATCTGTAGTTGAAGTTTACTTTGGTAACATCGATGTGTAGACTGCCACCTAAAATTTACATATTAATTGCTCATTGTACAAAACTAAGATCTGTAGTATATGAACTATATGGGTGAGCCTTTGCTTTGGTGTTCGGTCAAGATTGTAACAATTTTTTTTAGATATATTTAAAAAAAATATAAATATGTAGAATAAAGAATATATTAAAATAATATAAAATATATTTTATAATTGATGATGAATTATGGATATGCAGTACAAGTTTAACGTTTGAACACAATGTGTCCAAACTTTTCACTTGTACTGCATATGATTTAATACCCATAACAAGTTACTAAAAGGTTCATGCTGGTTCTGATAGAAAGGTGTCAGAATACGCTGCAGTTTATTGCCCATGGTGCTGCAGAACAGTCAGGGTGCCCATGCGGACCCCGCCCACTTTCAAAGCACCAACAATGAACATGTGAGTATCAGAACTGGACCATGGAAACAAGGAATAAGGTGGCCTGATGAATCACATTTTCTTTCACATCGTGTGCGTTGCTTACCTGTGGAACACCTGGCACCAGGATGCACTGCAGGAAGAAGGCAAGCCGGCGATTCTTGTAGCAATGTTCTGCTGGGAAACTTTGGGTCCTGCCATCCATGTGGATTCCCTGATGGCTTTGGCCTCATAATGATATACTTGACTGGTAATTTGTATAAAATATAGATATTAGCATTCACACTGCCCTAGGCAATGTTTATGCAAAGTTTCCTGTGCAAGGACCAGTTGACGTCACTCTTCAGCATTTTGTAGTAGTGTTATTGTTGTAGTTGGACATACTTAAGCCATATCTTTTCCTGAACCAACTGCTTTGTTGCATCTGCTGCAAAGCATTATAAACATTCATATACCAAACACCCCTTTCCTGTTTTGTATTTCAACCACTCCAACATCCAAATCTAGACACCAGAGGGACGTTTTGTTATCACTCCCCAATATCTGCTTGTGTTATATTTGCATGGAGTGATGAGCTTGGAGCCGAGACACCAAACTTAGTTCTGGGGATGGCACAAGTACATAATTTCAGAGGTAAGTCTAGTGAAATTTATTGGAGGTGTATTTTACCAGACAGTTAACCAATGAGTGCTCAATATATGCCCAGATGCAAAGAAAACAGTCCATCAATTAAAAATCCATCTGTGCTTAAATCTACTTATTATAGACTTAAGCTGCACGTTAAGATTCAAAGCGAAGCACAGCTTTCCATGATACCAACATAAACAGGTTGAGTGACAGTGTTAGACACCTGAGTTGAGTTCATAAACTGTTTTGACTTCTTTCTCTCCATCTTTTCAACATGTTTTTGTCTCTTTCCTCCCTGTCTTTCTGCCTCTTTTCCCTCCCTGCCTCAGTGTCTTTTGATATGGTAAGGAGCACACTATTTATAAATCATTGTGAGAGAAAACATAGTAGGTTAGGGGACAAATAACAAATGCCCCATGTCTGCTGAGAGTAGAGACGGATAAAAGAAAGAGGAGAGCGTTTGAGGAAGTAGAGAGGGGGGATTGTCTGCTTGGCACCTCCCTATGAGGCATGTCACCCAGGTTGAATAGATGTACATATCATTATCTTTCCTGGGCACATAGCCGTAATGATATAAGACAGAGTAAAGGGGTAAGGGAGAGGCAGCAGCCATTGCACACTGAAGCTGTGACCCAATAAGCATGGCTAGTGAGCTGAGTGGTTTTTTTTGTTAATGGACCAAAATGCAAGCTTGTGGCAAATTAAAAATAAGTTTTTGTTTTTGGCAAGATGTCTAAATGTAGTTCCAATAAGTTCCCCTAGATACTCTTTTATTTGAATGACGCTTATACCATGTATTTTATTGCTTTTATTTTATAGTTTTTTAACCTGTGATTTTATTTGCACTCTTGTGTATTTTGTGTATTTGTGTATTTTGTTGTTCAGCACTTTGGTCGGCACTTGCTGTTTTTTTTAAAGTGCTTTATAAATAAAACTGGCTTGGCTTGGCTATACATAACAGACGCAAAAGAATTTGTGAATAGTTGGGTAGTTATGAGCTAAGCCTTTTTTCACACCTTGGATCATGTGATGACGCACATGATTAATAATGGTTCAATCCCCACTAGGGTTTAAATAGCTGGTAATCTTCTTCGGTGAGAGGTGACACGTCTTCAAAAAACATAAAGAAGTCCAGTCACCTTTTTTTCCAGTCTACCATGACCTGGATGACTAACCTTCACAGACATAAACCCCCCCACTGAGCTTTAAATACCTGGGACTCCAGCATTTTTGGTTTTAGAAGTTAAGAAGCATGCAGCTCCAGGGATCTGCATTAGATTAATGTGAAGATGTAGGGTTGGTGTGGAGTCACTAAGGAGGGGTAGGGGGATGGCAGGGGGAGCTGGTCGTGCAAGGCCTGATTTAGACTTCTGTGCTGAATCTTTGTAGAGTCGACAACGTAATCTATACCAAGCGTCCAGCGTTGTTGCTGAGGTTTACGCTTGTGCGAGGTGCATTAATTACAATGCAGCCATGTCTGGGTGTTTTACATGTGGTGTGAGTTGATAGAAACAACAAATAAAATACTGGGACCATTCCTCTCCTGGGTCCTCGCTCTTTGTTGTGGTCAGTTTCTTTCAGGAACAAACACATTTATTTTTTCCACTTTTTTGTACATTACCTCATGTACATTCTGATTGTTTCAGCAATCTCCCGCTAGCAATTTGCTGACATTTGTGGTCCTTATATTGATGCTATCATTATTATTTCTTATATCAATTGTTATTCTCTCACTGATAAATTAAGAAATGGTGGTGAAAAAGTAGCCAGAAATGCACTGATGGTGCTGAACAATCACAATCATTTGGGGCTGCACTGAACTGACATGTAGTTACATTTCTCTGTGTAGTGTTTAGAGGGGTTTCCATTCTTGATGTAGATTACGGCGCAGATTTACCTCTGAAACAGAGGGGTGTAAACCTGAAATAAAAACCATCCAGGCCCCCTTTACACAAGAATGTTTTCAGGTGAAAACGATAATCTTTTGTCACGTTTTGGCCTGTTGTTCACACGACAACGGCTCTTCGAGTCGCTTCGAGTCAACTTGAAAACGTGTTCCAGACTGGATCACTATTGTGGACTTAGAATATTTGATTGGGATATGATCCAGATACACAAATATATGACTTGACTCTCTATCAATCCAATTACTCAAATCCTCCGTTGCCTGTCCAGTAAATCACTTTTACAAAGTATCTTACTATCACTCAGGTCACCAGAGAACGACTTAGAGCTAAGGTTAAAGTTAGGTTGCATGTCTCAGAAACTAGAAAATGCTATCTTTCAAATGAACCCTCTTATAGTGGTTATTGTTATATAGGTGAATACTCTGTAAAGGACTATACCCTGACCCTAAACAGGCCACTGGTGACAGATGGAAGTTAAGATGTGAGCAGTTCCTCATGGCATATATATAAAATGCAAAATTCAACAGTTTCTGAGACATACTCATTTCATGTCATTTTAAATAATTCCTGACAATTTTTTGATTGACAGGGCCTCTGGGAAGTGACGTGGAAAACCCATACAGCGGTAAGCGGAAGGCTTATTAGAAACGGATTTTATCCAAGTGAGAAAAAATAGAAATCAAAAAATTCCTTCTACAATTGTAACTCAATAAAAAAAAGTGTGTGAATATTCTCCAACAGCACCAGAGAAAGAGAGAAAAAATATTTCAGAAAGTACAGATTTATTCTTCAGCCATAAAAAAACAATTTAATTGGAATAAAAGTACTAAATGATTGTGGCTATTAGCTCAGTTGCCCTAGAGGACCAGAAAAGTGATATAAAATGGCAATACTGTGGAAAAAAAATTTAGACAACAAGCCACTGTGTACAAGCTCAATGGAAAGGAAACGTCATTTTCATCTCTGTTACGTTGATTTTAGAAGCTTAACAATCCAAAAAAAGAAGATGAGGCCACATGAAAGGTATAACTGTATGGGATTTTCAGTTATTATTTAAGTAATGTGGAATGATGTTACAGCTGAAAGAAGATGCAATTTTTTCAGCTAAGACTTCTACTTCTGTCTGCAGACATGCAATTTTAAGGTAATTTTGTGTTATTTTATTCAGGCTTCATTGTTCAGGGCAGGGCAAAGTGACAGCCTAAGCGAGCTGTAAAAGTTACCCATTTGAGGGGGGCCTACACAGCCTTTAGTTTCGCTCTCAGTAATACTTTTTTTTTTCTCTGATTAACAGCCAGAAACATTCTCACTAAAATATTATTTAGGGATTCAGTTTGAATCTTCCACCAGCCCACTCTTTGGGACCCAGCCCAGCATGTGTGTGATGAGTACTGCTTTTAATTGGCACTTTGTAGACATTCTTCTGTTTAAAGCATTCAAAAGATGTTCTTTTTTTGAAGAAGACCCCAGCAGTCACAGTTTTTGTGCACATAATATGCTCTCAGACTGTGATGTAAAGCTACAAATTGTCTGACCTTTTTTTCAGTCTTTTGTCTTTGTTTACTTTTTGATCAACTCTTAAGAGTGCAGGGAATTGAAGTTATGTGCATTTTGAAACACAACCCAAATGTTAGTATTAATGAAACATTTTAGATTCAATTTACTGAACACAACACCTGTAATTTTAGCAGGCATATAACATACAACACGGATCCCGTTGTGTAACAAACATAAATGACTCAATTTTTAAACCTCTTTACAGGTTAAAACTAAATGATGAAACAAAGTGTAGAGAGGAGTAAAGACACAGTTTTGTGCTGATCACACTGACGCAACACCCACAGACTAAAATGCTAAGAGGCTAACAAGCAGTGTTGCATAAGATACTCAGGACATACAATGTATTGCCAAAAGTATTTGCTCATCTGGGTTCACCCACAACTTGAGTGACATCCAATTATTAATCCAGAGGGTTTAATATGATGTCGGCCCACCCTTTGCAGCTATAAAAGCTTCAACTTTCTGGGAAGTCTTTCCACAAGTTTAGGAGTATTTATGAGAATTTTTGACCATTCATCTGGAAGCACATTTGTGAAGTCAGACACGGATGCTGGAGGAGAAAGTCTGGCTCACAGTCTCCACTCTAATTCATCCCAAAGGTGTTCTGGGTTGAGGTCAGGACTCTCTGCAGGCCAGTCAAGTTCTTCCACACCAAACTCACTCAGCCATGACTTCATGGTCCTGCATTGTGCACTGCTGTGCAGTCATGGTGGAACAGGAAGTTTCCACATGAACTGTTGGGAGCATTAAATTGTGCAAAATGTCTGAAGCCTTAAGAGCTCCTTTCACTGGAACCAAGGGGCCAAACCCAATTCCTGAAAAACAACCCCACACCATAACCCCCTCCACCAAACTTTACACTTGGCACAATGCAGTCAGACAAGTACCGCTCTCCTGGCAACCACCAATCCCAGACTCGTTGATCGGACTGCCAGATGGAGAAGAGTGATTCATCACTCCAGAGAACCCGTCTCCACTGCTCTAGAGTCCAGTGGCAGCGTGCTTTACACCACTGCATTCAGCAATTTCATTGCACTTGGTGATGTAAGGTTTAAATGCACCTGCTCCGCCGTGGAAACTCATTCCATGAAGCTCTCTACACACCGTTCCTGATCTAACCTGAAGGCCACAGTAAGTTTGGAGGTGTTTAGCCACTGTTGTGCCTCACCATCCGCTGACCCCACTTTGTGATATTACTTGTGTGCATGCCTAGATGCTTGGTTTTATACACCTGTGGTCATGGTAGTGATTGGAACACTTGAATTCAAAGATTTAGATGGGTGAGTGAATACTTTTGGCAATATAGTGTAAAATGAGTTATTTTGTACTTTTTCCTCCTGTAAAGAAATATTTGTTTGACTAATTACTTGGTATCAAAAAGGGCCATCTTCTTAGAAATCTGTAGGAATATAATATAACTAGTTATAGTCTCATTGCTCTAAGAGATAAGCTTAATCCCTAATGAGGAAGATCTCTTCTCTCATGTTGTGTCTTCATTCCTCCAGGTCATATTCTTGCTGCTCTATCTTCTTTGTCACTTTTTGTCTACCCTTGCTGTCAGATAATGATAATTAAGATAATAATGAACATAACTGTAAACCTTCCTTAAAGAATTAAACCTACACGTTAATATATAGGAGCTTTAATCTCACTACTAATAAGAACCCCAAATTTGAGATTTACCTCACTGAACTGGCCACAGACATGGTGCTGTGTCTGAACCTATTTGAAACTCAGAGGATGTTAGGTTTTATATCTGATCAGATCCAATCTGTGAACCCGTCACATATCGACACCAGATAAACTTTTCAGACCATCGACCCCAGCCAAACCTCAGATCAGCATTTCCCTTCCAAATGTCAGGATATAAAATGGCCTATTAATCTTGTTGTGTCTCCAGCCTGAGAATAGATGAGATGGCCTTTGGGTCAGCAAGATTGTTCTGTTACAGAAGGGTTTAAAGAACTCCTCTGCTCTGAGGATGCCTCTGCTAAAATGTATGGACTTAAAATATAGAGACATGAGAAAGACAAGAGTAAATAAATGAACTCAAGAAACAAACTGTGTGGAAATGTCATTACCGGAGTGACACTATTATCTGCTCATTTCTGTAAATGGCATTTGAGATATATATTTTTTTATATTGTGTAATGGAAAATACCTAGATGAACCATCACCTACTTATTATATGCATAATCAATGTGTACTTGTACTTTGTTTCATCATGTATTGCAGAAATCATCCTAAAGCATTGGTTAGTCAGCTATGTGTGAGTGTATTGTGTAATCTGTGTAAACTGTGTGTACGTGAGCTCATGCAGGGCCACAATTATCCTGCTATAAGAACTGTCTGCAGAGTTTAGCTGTGAGAATTCTGCTGCTGGTCGGCAGTAAGAACTCCAAACACAATTAACTGCTAACAACTTGACTTAAGACGTCTGCAGCAACTTGTGTGTTGATGATTTTTGCGTTAAAGCTGTTAAAATCTTTAATGTTTCATTGTGATATTTTTTTATTCGGAAAGGTAATTTGCACCACACATTGTAATGAACATTATTCAATTTAAAATTATTTATACAGCGCCAAACAGTCGCCTCAAGACGCTTTGTATTGCAGGTAAAGACCCAACAAAACTGCAGAGAAAACCCAACAGTCAATACGACCCCCTATGAGCAAGCACTTGGCGACGGTGGGAAGGAAAAACTCCCTTTTCACAGGAAGAAACCTCCAGCAGAACCAGGCTCAGGGAGGGGCAGTCATCTGCTGCGACTGGTTGGGGCTGAGGGGAGAGAGAGAGGACAAAAAACATGCTGTGGAAGACACAAAGAGAATGATTAAACAAAGTATAAACAGAGTAAAACTATGGTGAGTAAAAGAAACAGTGCATCACGGGAACCCCCCAGCAGCCTAGGCCTATAGCAGCATAACTAAGGGATGGTTCAGGATCACTTGATCCAGCCCTAACTAT
>VUQK01040014.1:0-14235 GCA_015106715.1 Bujurquina vittata
GCTTCATTTTGGAATAAAGTGCTGTGGCCTGATGAAACTAAAACAGAGTTATTTGGACATAACAAGGGGCAAAAACATCAAACCTGACTGAAGTGGAGATGTTTTGGAGAGAAGAATGGTCCAAAATACCTTCAACTAGAATACAGACTCTCACTGGAAGCTATAGGAAGTGTTTAGAGGCTGTTATTGCTGCAAAAGGATGATCTACTAAACACTGATATCATTTTTCTGTTGGGTTGCCCAAACTTATGCACCTGCCTCATTCTGTTTAAATAATTTCTGTAAATGCTATAAACTTCATTTCACTTCTCAATTATCACTGTGTTCGTCTGCAGCAGCACACCTTTATACTTTTTCAGTGTCCAGTGTATGTGCGGACACACTTTTAAGCTTTTTTGAAGTAATTTTTTTCAAGTGACTTTGTATGTGTGTCGGGGGTGTGTGTGTGTGAAAGAGCACACTGACACTTAATTAGTGCTGTGCCTCTGTTTTTGATCAACTCATATGCACAGCTGTACTAGTGGAACAAATCAGAGCCGGACTGGGGGCGGGGCAAATGACCAGGCCCTTTATACACAAATAATAAAGCTCATCACAATCAGCTTCTTATGAGTGGTAACGACGCGGCTTTCCTCTCACTCATTCCCGCAGCTTCTCAGTGCTTTAAACAGTGTGGACGCTGAGCGTCCACAGAGTTCGACAGGCACCTTAAATCACTGTATGGAGATCCCATTTGACCCTAAATCACTCTGATTGTCTCAGGACTCATTCCTATGGAAGCCAAACTCCATACATATGTGATTGAAGCCTCCATCCATGTGAGTAATCCAGATGTTTCTGACAGACATCTTGTGTTTCTCCAGGATCTGACGAGCTGCTGAAGCTTCAGGATCGACTCCATGCACTGGACTCCAGCTCAAAACTGAAAATTTGCTTTGATAATTACAACATTTATGTTAAACACAACGCGTTTTCATGACTGTATGATGAGTTCTTTTTATTCAGAGCATTTTTAATTACATGATCATGTGACTTTATTTCAAGCAGTTATTGCCATAAATTATTAAAGACAAACTGGCGAGTAATTCTGAATACTTTTTACTGCTGTTGGCAGATGTGCAGGAGTTTGAGGCTCAATTACACAGCAACACAAATAAATAAACAAACAGGGCAGATGGTGAGTTTGAACTGAGCAGCTGTGGAGAAAAGAAAAAAGGCACAAATGAAACAGAACAAAGTGAGCTCAACAGAAGTCCATTCACACAGCAGCCAATTAAAGGCCTCTTCTCTCAACACTGATCACGTTTCCCTTCAGTCCTGCAGGGAAACTTCGTCTGAGGGTTTCTCTAATTTTGTGTTTCCAGCTGCTCTCATTCCAGATGTTTTACATCACACCAGGTGACAGGAAGTTATAGTTTTCACCTCAGAAATTAGCAAGCTCAGTCAGACCTGAACTATTCAGAAGCTGCCTGAGAATCTGAGTTTACGCTTCCTGCAGCGATTCGGTGACACTGAGCTGTAACGAGCTGGTGTTCCACAGTTCAGCAGAACTGGCATTGCCACTTCCTGTTTTCACCCATTTTCCTGCAGGAAATCAAGGAAACTGAGATGAGAAGAGGCCTCTAATTTCTAACTCAAATTAACGCGACGTCCTGCAGTCACAGAGAGTTCACACCTCCCGTCTTGGTCCAGTGTGAACATGATTAAAAGCAGCCTCACAATTTTTCTGAGTGAGCCGGGGTCAGAGGTCACAGGTCTGCTGGTTTCACAGCAGCAGGTCGGCGAGCAGAGCGTCCACGGCGGCGATTGGCGCTCTCCAGTAGTTAAAGGAGGAGAACTCGGACAGCTCCCCCTGCAGGAGTGAGACAGAATGACAAGTACTGCCTCAATTTCAGTTTGTCAGGTTTCTGCAACGCTAGGGCAACAATTACTGAGCAAGAATCAACAGACAGCATCATATTTGAATCTGAAGGCTTTTAGAACCATTTGACCTGAATAAAAATCCTGTGAGCTGGATTCTGGAATTTAACCAGCAGGACTCAGAGTCTGGAAAAATGGGATCCTATCCAATCAGATCTGCTCCTCGACTGGCTCCTGCAGGGATTTATTATTCATCTCTTATTACTGACCCTGGAAACAAATGTGTTGGAGCAGGTATGAAACCGGGAGCACTTAAAGTCTGCAGGTCACTCGGTTATTGTGACTCCTGAGCAGCCACATCCTGGTCTATGATGAGCCTGACTGATATTCAAACGCGTCTCAGAAGGAAAGGGGGGGGGTGTAAAGTCTTGAGACTTTACATTTTAAGATTGCCCTGTTTTCAGCGTTAACGTGTTAATGTTTGCCTCACCTCTTCATCACGGCTCCACGCCTCAAACTTCTCCCTTCTTTTTCCACTACTGGCCGGCTGGCACTCAATCAAACCCAGGTCCTCGAGCTCGGACAGGTCGAGCGCCGGGATTGGCTGCCTCCAGAACAAGAAGGAGTCGTACTGGCTGCTTGATTTCTCCATCGTGTCTGAAACAAAACAAAATCATCGTTTTCAATGCAGATTTTCACCCTCTTCATCACCTGCAGCCTCAATACATCCACTCGAGGGAGGGGGGGAGGGAGGGTTGTCCTGGTTCTCTCTCTCTCTCTCTCACCAGTTTGTTCCTCGGAGGGTGTGTCCCTGTTTGGAGATGTGAACGGGTCGGTGGTGTGCCGGGGGCTTTTGTTAAGGACTACGCCCCTAGGACCCCCCCCGTTATTTATGTGCGCCAGCTGAGCTCCTGAAACAGGACCTGGATCATGTGGTCTCAGTAGCTGAAATAAGCCTTCATCCCAGCCCTTCATGTTATTCCTGCTCGTTTTATTCCTGGACCCAGGTCATAAACCCGGACCCTGTAACAGAGCCAGACCAGTACCAAATTTACAGCGACCGATCCGCGCGTCTACAATTAAAGCGATAAGTGATTGATTATTGGGCTCAGCTGCAGACGCCTCAAGATGCTGTCTGAGGCGTTGGCCGGTGCGCAGGCGTAGAACAGACCGACGATCTCCCCTAAATCGAACTAAAAAATGAATACCGGATAAATAACGTGATATATTTAAACACTGAAATTAAGGGGGTTATTTTTACAGGAGCCGACCTCATTATAACCTGCCTGCAGCTCCATCTTTAACCTGCACAGATTTAAACTGCAGATTCACCTGCGTGTTCACCTGTTTGATTACCTGCGTGTTTCCGGTGTAGGACTGAGGTCTCCGCTTTGGTTTCTGCTCTTTATTTTACGGATTTTCGGTACCGGGATGAGCCGCTGCCGCTCCGCCGCTGCAGGTTAAAATAAGCCGTGCGCCTGCGTCAAGCCTACTTTAACACACACACACACACACACACACTCAGACTTCCGGTTTTTGATTTCACAATAAAAGCACAAGAATGGCGCTAGATGGTGCTATTTTCAATTTTATTGTATATTGTATTGTATATGTATATTTTTAACGTATTAAGGATTTATCCGATAAATAATTCAGTGTTTTTAAAGATTTCATTTGCTTACATTTTTTCCTTTTTGTGCATCTTTTTTTTTAGCCTAAAACGAATCCTTATTATTTAGAAAGTATACAAATATAAATAAATATGTATTACAGTTCCTTTATTATTATTATTAGTTTCCATCCATTCTCTTATCCAGTTTAGGTCAGCTGACAGAGAGCGAGAGGCAGGGTACACCCTGTGCAGGTCGCCAGCCTGTCGCAGTGCCAACACAGAGTCACATTCACGCTAATCACTAATTAAACTAACAACAGTAAGTGCATTTCTTTGGACTGTGGGAGCAAACCGGAGTACCCGGAGAAAACCCACACAGACACGGGGAGAAGATGCAAACTCCACAGGTGGAATCGAACCTAGGACCTATAACCACCACGACACTTATTGTTTAAAATTGTTAGACTTAGACAGATTGCTTTATTGTCACTGAGCATTCAGGGAAATTTTCATTGCAGCCTTCAAAAAGACACATACAGACATATAAATACACTATACATAAAAACAATAGCAAATACATAATAACTTAAAATTAGGACCAATAGGTTAAAGAAACTATATTAAAATATTAACAATCAACTAAAAATAAACGTTGTGTTTTCTCTTCTTTAAATTAAACTTTAATACCTGAAATAGAAAGTTTCTTGCACGATCCGAATTTGTAAGAAATCTGTTTCCGGTGTGTTCGTCTCACTGTGAAGACTTGACCTCACACACGCCTGCCCGCGTCCACACACACACACACACACACACACACACACCCTTTTGTTTCTACTCTGCTCAGGTTACAGAAACTTTATTGACCCCTGACCCTAACTGAAGACTCAGCTCCTGAAAGAAAAATCAGAGGCGTCCTTCACACAGCACGAATCTGTCCGGTGGAGCTGAACGACAGACGGCTAAAATGCGCACTTTGCTGCAGAGTAGCGCTCTCTTCAGCCCTTTGTTGTCTCTGCGGTGTTTTATGAGAGACCTGCTGCGCTGATGAGGCCCGTCGTCCTGCAGGGGGCGCCGTCCGCCTGTATTGGCCCCCAGAGGGAGGAGACGGGCGGAGATGAAGGCTGTGGACAGCGGAGGATGGATTTCCTGGTTGGAGCCACACCTCAGACCGAGACAGGCTCTCGGAGCTACAGTTGCTTCATATCAGCCTCCGCTGTCGCTGCTCCGGGTGAGTCCGCTCCTCCTTTTACTGCTTTTACTCCTCTTTCTGCCTTTTCTCATAAACCGTGCCTGAACGCAGAGCAGGGCTCAGTCTGACCCGGGTTAAAATGGGGGACAGTGAGCTGGAGTTAACAGGTCGAGCAGAACAAAGGTTTGTCTGTGAATGATTAACAGAGGACAGGAGTTTAACTGAGACTCTGTGGCTCTCTGTCCACATACTTTTGGCAGACCTGCAGCTGGCTTCATGTGCGGCTTTTGGGGAGCTTTGGTGTCTTTGGGGACCTTCAGTTTGCTGATTTCTTTGACCTTCATGGTTTAGTCTCTTCAGGCTCGGAGTTTCAGGTTCCTTCAGGGGACAAAAGACCAGATTTATGTTGTGAATCAGGTCTCAGGACACACCAGTGTGAGAGGTCTGCCTTTGCTGTGTCACATCATAAACCTGATTTCTCTGTGTGGTTAGCTTAGCTTAGCCTAATGGCTGGACACCAGCCCCAGAAACCTGCTGCATGCTGCAGAATGAGGGATTCAGTTAGTCTGAAGGAAAATCTGCAGATTTCTGACTCTGGGACAGGAAAATGGACGTGTTAAATCTGGAGGTGTCTGTCTGCAGATGTCAGGAGTCATAAACCTGCAAGTTAAATTGTTTCTGTTTTAGACCAAATTTCACTCAGAAATCTGCAGATTTCTCTTTTTTTTTCGTTGATGCAAATCCAGCCGGAAACATTTTACAGGTTTTGTCCTCTACACTCGCCGAGTTCCTCGTCTTGCAGATTGAAGCATTGGCGTAAAGCTAACGGTGTGTGTGAGCCGAGTGTTTCTGAGTTTGGTGCAAAGGAAGGAAAAATCAGATCTTCAGGTTTCTCGCTGGACGCTTGAGAACGGCCTGAAAAGGTTTCAAATTTATTCCGGTGTTTTTGAAGTGCTTCACACATTTTCAGCAAACAGTCGAGTACAGAAAGTAAAAAATCTGTAAGAGAACGCTTCAGCTGAGTGTGGAGGCTAAAGGTCAGAGGTCAGAGGGTTCAGACTGACTGCTGTAGCTGTGAGGATGAGGATGGAAACTCTGAGACAAAAATAGAGCTGCCTCCTCCTCCTCAGCCTCGTCCTTGGCTGCGATGGAGTCCGCTGGGATTTCTGGGTTTGAAGTGTGAGGATCTGGCGTGGCTTTAGAGGAAGGAGCGTCCGAAACACTGCGAGGCTGTGTTCTCTCTGTGCTGCCTTCACATGCAGCAGGACATTCAAAAAGCCCTGAATCTCCACTGAGCACAGATGAGGCGTCTCTCTGCGAGCAGCAGCAGCAGCTGTGGAAGCTTCTTCAGGGCTTTTGCTTTTCTCTGTAAATGTGTGGGCAGTTCACTCTGCGAGTGGTGCTGAGATGTGACTTCGCCCTCCAGATAACCCGGTTAGTGCCATTCACTGCGGCTCTGGGTCGGCCCGATTTCGGAGTGACTCCTGAAGCCTGGATGGGCTGCAGACGTTTCTCACATCAGCACCCTGAGATTTGGGCTCAGCACGGTTCACAGTCAGGTTCTGGAGGCTCTCTGTGACGCCTTTGTGTCATTTTATCGTCTGTTTTCTGAGTTGCTGGTTTGCTCGAGCTTCTCGTGATCTTCAGCTTGTTTCTGGTTAGATTGTGGTTCTCTGACTCATTGCTGCTCATCCACATGTGAAGCCGTGAGCTGGCAGGACTTTGGTTTGTGTGCAAACGGGTCAGGTCGAGCAGCAGTGATGCATCATCAGTTGTCACTGAGCTCATCGTCCAGCCGGTCAGACTGCAGATGTGATCGGGTCCTTTAATGTCCTGATGGTCTTGGAGTCTTACCATGCTGAAAACGAGGTTCTGCTCCGGTGATAAAATGTAGTATCTGGGAGCTGTCTGTGTTTCCAGTTTTCAGACTCGTTTGAGTCAGGGCTGAAACGGTTAATGTGACGTTCCTCTAACGGTAATCTGAAATGAGTGCGACTCCCTGAATGTTGACCTGACTTGTTCCTCTGGACGTGTTGGGACACCAACATCCTGTTCAGGCACTCCGATGTTAAAATAACACGTTGGTCGATACTAAGACCAATATGCGTACCTATTTTTCTGGTTGTGTATCCCTTTCATCGTCCAGGGACACAAAGACAAAAAACTGACCTGTTCTTTTTTAACCCTTCATTACATTTATCCGAAGAAGAGGAGACACAGCAGATAAGCATCAGCTGATCAGGTATCATGATTAGCATTATTTGGCATTTTTTGCTTCAGAAGTGAGATGCTTTCACTGAACTTCTAGTTTTTTGTTTGGGTTTTAATTCTGGAGGCTTTTTGTTAGTTTCCAGATTATTTAGTGATGTATGAACAGTAAATACATTCAGTTCAAGCTCAATATAGAGCATATTCAATAGAGATTTTTAACATTAGTGAAAAAGAACCAACAAATTAAATTTCCTAACATTTTACAGATCATTGTTTGCTTTTTTAGACATGTTTTGTATGCATCATTTCATTTTTAAATGTCCTGTATTCATGTTTAGCTTAGCTTAGCACAGAAAGTAGAAGCAAGGGTTTAGCAGGAAGCTTAGCTTTATTAAAGGGTAGAAAGCTGACAGCTAATGTAGAAGATAAAAAACAAACACATTTTTTTTGTCTGAGGAAAATGATTTGAAATCAGTCACCATACTGCAAACTTGAGCTGCTAATAAGCTAACATCTTGGCTCTTTCTAGCTGGGATGTTAGCTGACGACCGCTTAGGTTAACATCTGTAAACAGCTGGTTAGATTTGAATGGATCAGAACAGACAGCTGTGACTCTGGTTTCAGTCACGTTCATTTTTCGTTGAACGATTAAAAGAAAACGCTGCTGATCGCCATGTTTTGACCTCCGACCCATTGACGGGGGGACGCTGGTCTGAGCTGCGCCGGTGTGGTGCAAACCTCAAAGTGTTAATGTGAGCTCAGTATTCAGTACTTCCAGAATTTTATTTGTCTAAAGTGAAACAACCCTGATTCCAGGAAAGCTGGGAAGCTGTGCAACAATGTAAATAAAAATAGATCTCCAAATATAATAAATCTGTATTTTATTCAGACCATAGAAAACCCATTAAATGTTTTATGAAAAATATATTTGATCATTTTGGGTTTGATGGCAGCAACGCATCTCATAAATTTGAGACAGGAGCAACAAAAAGGTGGAAAGGTTTAGTGCTCAGAACAGAAACAGCTGGAGGAACATTTTACCACTAATCATAACTGATCACAGTGACCTGATTGGGTCTGAAAAGAGCTTCTTAGAGAGGCAGAGGGTCACAGTAATAATATCATTGAAAGATTCAGAGAATCTGAAGACATATCTGTGGACAGAGGAAGGAAATACTGGATAGCCGTGAACTTCGGGTCTCGAGCAGCCCTGTGCAGCTCAGCGTGCTGTCCACACATGCAGGTTAAATCTGTGAACGTGGTCAGACACAGCGCCACCTTCTCTGCGCCAAAGCTCATTTAAAATGGACTGACGCGAAATGGCAACTGATCTGAGGTCAGATGGATCCAAACATGGACTAAAGAGCAGAGGGACCATCTATCTGGCTGTTATCAGCGCTCAGCCTGCCCCTCTGATGGTGCTGAGGTACAACCGTGGAGCTGGCAGCTGGCGCATCTGGAAAGGCTCCATCAGTGCTGAAAGGTGGATCCAGGTTTCAGAGCAGCATGTGCTCCCATCCAGACGCGTCTCCTTCAGGGAAGGCTTTCGTATTTCAGCAGGAAGATGCTAAACTGCATCCTGCAGCTATTCCAGCAGCACGGCTTTGTAGTACAAGAGTCCGAGTGCTGAACCGGCCTGCAGTCCAGACCTTTGACCAGCTGAGAACATCTGGAGCATCAGGAACCGAAAACAGGACCAAGCAGCACCAGAACTGCTGAGCAGCTGGAATCCTCTAGCAGACGTAATGGGACAACGTTCCCAAAGTGCAGCTGCTCTCCTCAGTTCCAGATGTTTACAGACTGACCTTAAAGCGAGGATGCTGCACAGCTGGAAACACGGACCTCTAACAGCGTTAGAGACGTGATGCTGCTGTCAAACTCAACATGAGCTCAAAGTTTTCTTTTCATTAATTGTCTCTCCAAAACTTCGGCAATAGAATTTCTTTCAGCAATTAAGTGTGACAAGTTTCTAATATTAGAGTTATTTTCTGAGCCTCTCATAGTCATTTAATCACAGATCAAATTACTGCCACCAGCTCAGCGTGCACATCCTCTCCTGTAAACTCTGAAGATTCATCTGTTTCAACTGCTGGATGTCTCCAAACGTTGGAGAACTGATCAGAGATGAGACAGAAATATTTGTTGATGTTGATAGAAAATGTTCATATTCGTCATCCCCGTCTCTGAGTCCGAAACCGAGGCATCATTTGATTATCCATAAGGTCACCAGAACTTTCTATCACTTAAAAATATATCAAAGTTAGAAAATTCCTCAGAATGACTGAGAAATTGGTCCACGCTTTCATATCGAGCAGGTTAGATTAGCAGTGCAGCACCAGGGTCCTCACAGGAACATGACCCCTGACCCCAGGACTGAGGGCACTTTACTGGCTTCCTTCTGTTAGTTCATAAAGCTCCCAGTGCATCTCTGACCTGTTTTTATTGCCTTAAAGGCTACAGACCAACATTTTTAATGTTTTTATCTTTTATGGGAAGCACATTGAGTTTACATGGAATGAAATGTGCAGTATAAATAAAATTGTTATTAACAATATTATGATCATGCTGGTTTGAGTGCTTTCAGTTATTTGGCCCTGAATGGAGACTACAGAGAATATTTTAATCAGTTTTTAGTAGTTTCTGTCTCCCAGAGATGGGAATTTGTTTGTTGGCCTGTTTTTCAGCTCTGTAAGCGCTCACCTTCCTCTCCGTGATGAGGAGGCCCTCATATTTTTCCTTCTTATCAGTTAAGATAAGCAGCAGCAGCAGGAAGTGAGCGTCTGAGTTTAGAAAGGAGGAAGTGAAACCAGAGATTAGAAAATAAAACCCTTCACTCTGCCTGTTATCTAAGAACTCAGCTTTACCTCAGCTTAAATGCAGAGTTGGGCATCATCGGCACATTGGAGTATTTTTAATCCTGGAATTTTGTGATGGGTTAAAGAAATAAAACTTTAAATGAATTAATGAAGGAAAAAAGAAATGTGTGAATGGAAATGAATGAAAAATAGCCTTTCTGGCTAATTCTGGCACATTTACAGAATGTTATTAATGTGCATTGTCCCTACCAAAAATAAACAAATTCAATTCAAAAAATGTGAAAATGAGCCAACTGCTGGTAACCAAACTAAAACAGAATAAATATAGAAATATTTGTATTGAACATTTTTTTTATTATAGACTTGATTATCCACACATGATTATGAGGGTGCGATATTTATATTAAAGCAGGAAATACTGAGATCATTGTCCGTGTGAAACATCAGTGTTTCACACATTCTTTTTATGTCATCAGACAAAATCAGAAATGTTTTTCTACATTAGAAAAAAGTGAACATCTGTCCCTCAGCATGTTTCCAGGAGCTGGCCAATAGGAAGGCCTTAAAGAGACGGGAGCTCAATCAGCTTGTTTGAGACAGAGGAACTGAGGACTGAGAAACAGAAGGGTTACTTAGCTCTTCCTTAGAGATACTGGAGTAGAGTTCAGGGATTGTTTAGTAGGATGTATGCAGGAGAGATTATTCATCTTTAAAATGATGACTCAGCATACGAAGGGTTAAATCATTAAACTTCAGGCTCGATGAAGAATGAGAATGAATCACCGATCAGTGGAAAACTATTAGAGGTCAGACTGTTCAGCAGACATCTTTAAATAAAGTTTTCTTTGCTGTCCTCTCAGCTGATTAAAGTGTGATCATGTGACCTGCGGGCCATCGTCCCACAAAGACAAACAGGTCGTTGTTGCTCTTGTTTTTTGGAGCTTCAGCTGATTCAGCCTTCGAGCTGATGAATGTTCAGCTGATGTCAGATCAGGAGGTCAGCGGTGACGATGGCGATCACATGATGTCTGCGGGTTAGTTTCTGTTTGTCTTTTTTTAAGCTGTCATGATGTGCGATGAAATCAGTAAACAGGATGGAAACTCCGTAGTTTACTTCCACCTCAGACTTCCTCACATGAATTCAGCAGACTCCGTTTCACCACCTGCAGACCGTACCACCTGCAGAGAGACGGGGGAGGAAGAAGCTGTTTTTCCTCCTCACACTGACATCATGTGACAGAAATTGTGCTAACCCTGAAACTCGCACACAGTTTGAACATTTTCAGCAGCTAGCATTAAGCTTTTCTTCTGTTCATCCACTCCCTCCTGCAGGCAGTCTGAGCTCCTCCCACCAGCCTTTGCGTTGATTTATTTATTTTCAGTCAAATTTTAGTTGTTAGTTTTAATCACAAAAAGAAGAAAATATAAATCTACTTTTCACTTTTCCAAGCTGACTTCCAGCCTTTCCCATCATTCATCCACAGAAACCTCTCCTGCAGCAGAGGTCCCGTTTAGTCCCTCAGCCTCGGGATCAGTGATCCACGGCTGTGGTTGGAGGTCACCAAAACCTGCATCAGAACCTGCAAAGTTAAGAAGGTTCTGCTGGATCTGTCAGGCTTTCAGATGAAGCATCTGGATTATTTCCAGCTGATGTTTATAAAAATCCAGAGTCTGAGTCTCAGTCCAAACACAGTGTTTGTTCCTGACTTTTAGTGTGTTTGAGGTTTTCATTCTGATCTAATCACCTGGTAGCTGCCATACGAGGGATTAAACCACCTCTTCCCTTGGTGTGAAGACTTGAGCAGAATCCCGTTTTCTGCCGCTCGGTCAGGATGAAACATGATGTAAACGTAATCATTTGATTCACAGAGAAGAATGCAGGAAGTCCTCTTTGGGCCTCCTTCAGGTGTTGGAGCCGCAGGCTGAATTCCTCTCTGCTGATCGGGGTGGATGTGAAGCGTGAAGCTACATGTTTCTGGCCTCCACATTCTTTCCTTATCGCTTGCTGAAATGTGCTGGACGGACTCCAGAGCAGGAACTTGCTTTAGCGCTGCGTGTAATCAGGAGCCGAAGCCGACTATCTGCATCCAAGCAGCGTTTAAATTTAGAGCTGACGTCACGTCATCACAGACTCGTGGGCTGAAGGATGTGCGACGCTGCAGAACCACAGAAAAGCTGAGACTACCCGTGTGTCCAGCCTGCGCTCCTCTGCGGGGTCCTTCAGTGTTTTTGGTCAAAGAGACCTTAGAAAAGTTTTATTAATCTAAAAGCAGCTCGTGTGTCTCAGTGCAGCCTGGAAAAATCTGTATGTTTGTGTAGTGTTTCAGATTTTTGTAGATTCTCTATAAAATCAAACAAATGTGTTTTTTAGCAATAAAATTGTGATTTAATGTTTTATATTTTAAGAGTTGAAGTGCTTTTAATGATGTTTTAAATGTGTTGGTGCCCATGACAGTATTGCAGTATTGTGCAGCTCTCTGCTCAGCGTTTGTCTTCACGAGTGAATTTATTGTGTTTTATTAAAGCAGTCAGCTGGTAGTCTGTACCAAAGGAACTAAAACTGAACTAGAAACTGAAACTAAGTACTAAGTAAAAAGAATGAAAAATATGAGAACTGGTCTGTAAACATTGCACGGGAGGGGTCAAAGGTCAGGTCTGAGTGATTTAATCAACTTTTGGAGTCAAGTTTCAGGATCAGTTTGCTTCATCTTAAAACAGTGAGAAGGAAACGCCCAGAAACACACATTAAAAGTGTGTGTGTGTGAGTCTGGACCACACCCAGTGTTTAGTCATGCTTGATGTGTTTCCCGTGTTGACGTCTCTGAGGGTTTGGTTCCCATGCAGCTCGGTGACAGAGTGTGTTCCTGTTTTCCGGCCATGTGAGGAATGCTGAAGGACGTTTTTGGGAGAATCCTGGGTGATCTTTGGGTTTTGGACGCTGTTGTAATCGCAGTTATTTCATGGTCCTGTTCTTCATTCAGCACACTGCTGCATGTCTGTGAATATCCGCTGTTTCTGGATCAGTTTTCTGCATGTTTTCTTCATTTGTGCTGCTGTAATGACATCATCTGACCTATCAGAGTAAATTACAGTAACAACAGAATACACACAAAAAGGCTGAATCATTGAAATTACAGGTCATTCATGCTTTTATGCCTTAACCTGCAGAGCCTGAGAGTATCTTTCCTATTTCTGCACAACTTTTCAGCATAATTAAATAATTAACTTATAGTTCTAACAAACTATAGCAACTCAAATTACTTAAACAAGCAAAAAAACAAACATATTTTTAAAGTTTTGATTTTTTTTTCTAATATACATAAATATAACTACTGTACATAACTACCTGTGACAGCCAGTGCGGTTCAGCTGTTTCTGTTGTGTGCTTTGCCTACACTAACTGAATTTATCTGCCAGGATTTTCAAAATAAAGGAGATGTTGTGATTGGACAAACAGGTTTAGTGTTACAGTGTAAAGTCCGTTAATAGAGAATGAGTTTGGTGATAAGAGAGAACTTTATTGGATTGTATGTTTATGCAATGTGAGGAAAGATCAGAAAGAAAAAATCAGATTACCACAGATAAACTTACACAATCAGAAGCTGGTTTCTCAACACCGTCACTCATCTATCAACTTCTCAATGACTCAATGAAACTGTGAAATTCTTTTTCTTTGTGCTGCTAAAACTGTGGCTTTGAAATCTGTATGGAAAATTATATCAAAAGAGGAAATTAAATTAATTTAAAAATAATGAAAATAATTTAAACAACATTTTTGTAAATTTTTTTTCCTGTCTTCACAGATCAAGCTGCAGCTTTCAACTCTGCGCAGTCTGGATATTAAACAAATATTGGAGATTTTTATTGTTAGATTTACAGAATGAACACGTTTTTCTTTTCCTGAAGAACCACTCAGTTAATACGAGGACATCCTGACTTGATCTGATTTTTCTTCAGTCTGAGGCGGGGTGTATTTGGAGGGTTTTAGTCCTCTGAGTGTTGTCATCGGTGAAGTTTTTGTCTGGATGCCCCAGGATTACCCTCAGGCTGTAGTTCCTCCTCCGGCCTGCAGGGCAGCAGCAGAAAACGGCAACAGACGGAGCGTCGGTATGAGCGACTTCTGGCACAAGATGGGCTGCTGCGTGGTGGCTAAACCTCCGCCGGTGAGACGATTATATTTCAATTCAGTTTTCATGGAACCGCCCAGCAGCCTAGGCCTATAGCAGCATAACTAAGGGATGGTTCAGGATCACCTGATCCAGCCCTAACTATAAGCTCTATCAAAAAGGAAGGTTTTAAGCCTAATCTTAAAAATAGAGAGGGTGTCTGTCTCTCGAATCAAAGCTGGAAGCTGGTTCCACAGAAGAGGGGCCTGAAAGCTGAAGGCTCTGCCTCCCATTCTATTCTTAAGTATCCTAGGAACTACAAGTAATCCAGCAGTCTGAGAGCGAAGTGCTCTACTGGGGTGATACGGTACTACGGTACTCTTTAAGATAAGATGGTGCCTGATTATTCAAAGCCTTGTATGTGAGCAGAAGGATTTTAAA
>VUQK01040015.1:0-16015 GCA_015106715.1 Bujurquina vittata
CAATATTCGTAATTTTGGATCTGAAACCGCGCCACAGTTTCCCTCTCCTTTGTCACCAAGCTCAGCACACATTTATGGTCGACTTTATTTCAATCACTGGCCATGGCATTAAACAGCAACCACTTAAACCTCAGTCAACTTCATTTGAAGTTTTTATCTAAATTGAAAAAAGTTTGCTTACGTACCTCAATGTGTTTTCTCAGGTTGGATGGTGAGTTCTTGAATGCGGAAATATTATTTATTTTTGGTAAGCACAAAAGACATTTAAAGTTATAAGAACTATTTTTTACTTCTGAAATTTCAAACATAGCGCTTAGATATGGCCACGGGTGCGGTGGTTTCTCTGCTCGACTCCCTCCGACCGTCTCCATTGCTGATTTTTGTTTGAAAGAAAGCGGGAGGAGCTCAGCTCAAGTCGGCGATGGCGCAATTCCAAATCGCAGGTGTGAGCGCAGACTGTGATTGGTTTCCCTTCTTGTGAGGAGCAGAGCGTGCGGCCAATTGCATTTCAGTAAATAAAAACAGCAACAGAGAACTACAAAGCTCGGCTGAGCCAAAAGGAACGAGTAACGACGAGCTTCCTAGAAAGGTAGTGGAGTCGAAAGTACAATATTTGTCTTTAAAATGTTGTGGAGTGAAAGTCATAAGTACACCAAAAAATAAATACTCAAGTAAAGTAAAAATGCTCAAAAAATGTACTTAAGTACAGTACTCAAGTAAATTTACTCCGTTACTGTCCACCAGTGCCTCTCGCCCTATGTCAGCTGGGATAGGCTCCAGCAGTGAACACCAGGCAAGCACCCCCCCGGGACCCTGAAAAGGACAAGCGGAAACGAATGGATGGATGAAGGATGTGAAGAAACTATCACCATGACTTTGTATTCAAAATGTTGGTGTACTGAGATATCAACTGGAGTTGAACTACAGTAGGACCAGGATGTACTTTCATGTTATACCACTCTGTATAGCAAGATGGTGTAACCTTTTATTTAACCACGCAAGTCATCAATATAATCCAGCTGCATCTGAAATGGTTTAGAAGAAAAAGGGGGCCGGGTCTGTGACCACTCGTAGTCAACTGCCAGTCTTCAAAGCAACTGTAGTGCATCAAGATGGTGGCAATTTAACTGCAAAATGACATATCTACTCAGCCACCTTGCTTTTATATAATGGAATATACTGTAACTAGGATACAACCAGTTGGGGACCAGCGCAGTCAAATCTGCTATTCCAAAAAGATGTGGCCCAGATGCAGACATCGGTACTGACTCAGATTGACTGCAACATGTTGGAAGTCGGTCTGCGTTTATAAATTAGATTATTTTGCCAAGAGAGAGTGATTACAGTCAGTTTGAGTAAGACCACAATCGTTTAGAGATTTGCAACTGCCTTGCAGGTTGCGGATGTTGCAGGCTGATCCCTACAACTACTTGCAATCAATCAACAAATGCGACAAAATTCAGTGCAATCAATGGACATCAGTTTTTCTGCGTTTCAAGGAAGTTGCTGTCCCATTTTTATTGCAGTGACCGAGCCATAAGGGAAACATTCTTATTTACATGGCAGCCAGAGAAAGGGCAAAACAAAAAAAGCAGCCATGGTTTTGCAACTGGAGCCTGGAACTACTAGATACTACATCCTTACTACCTTTTACGGTCACCTGATCTCCAAACCACCTAACACACTTGTTTTCTACTAAATAGCCACCAGAAAACAACAATGCATTTCTTTTTGGTAATAAATGTTACCAGTGTTTTTGCAGACAGTTCCCAAAAACCATATAGGGATGGTCATGCCTAAAAATGCAGTTCATTGGCAGTCCTCAGGAAATAGCTGCTACAGATCATCGGGGACTTCTTGCTGGAATAAGTGGTGATCTGCTTTAGCTAGCAGGGTTAAAAAGTGCGAGTACCATAGCAAGCCAGATGCATCCAGCAGTTGTAAATGAGCAACTTAGCTGGCTCAGTTATCAACAGAACAGTAAAGTCTCAAAATTTATTCAAGACGTGTTTGTACTTTAAACTCTTGTGGATTCTGCAGTTTTGGGGTCAGTGCTATCGAGGTTTGTTTCTGGTCAGCAACTCTAATTTGAATGGCAGAGTTCACCATGCTGAGAAACATTTGCAAAGATTTATTTGACTGGACAAGTGAGTTCACTGGTCACACTGATTGTTTTTTTATTTAAAAAAAAATCTAAATTCTGCTACTTTAACAAGAGTTCATATTCTAGTTACATGGCTGCATCAGTTTGTTGGAATTTCCCCCAATTCCAATGCGACCTGTGATGGGGGGTCATGCCAAAACACTTCAATTTTAAGGTGTCATCACCAAAAATGATTAAGAACGCCATGATTTGGAAGTGCCTTAAATGCTAAAGGGGAATTTTCTGTCTTCCTGTATTAATATCGCTGATTAAAAGCATCTATTCATCTTGCATGTGCCTGGTTAAAAGCATTTCGTATACAAACAGTTTTCTTGCCCAGTTCTTTTCCCAATAAATTGCCATATACTATACTGTGCATGCAAACTGATGCCAACCTGTAATAAGCAAGGATTAAATGCTCACTGCCATCTGTGCTATAAGAAACTCCGTCATTTGTCAACTTCTGTGTCTCTATAAGCAGACCTGCAGAACAATCTGCAGACAACGTAAGACCCACCCCTCGGAGACCAGGCATAAAACTGGGAACTCTGCACCCTCGCTCTTTCCCCTTTCTTGTTTCTCCACTCATCGCTCTCTTTTTCTACTGCTATTCCTTTGCTTTCAATTGTCCTCCACACTATTACTTAATCACTGCTTTCAGTTTTCATTTCTCTCCCACTCTTCCCTGCCTTGCAGTGATGTGTGTTGATAAGGGCAAGGAAGGGAGCATTTGTTGCAAGGGGGGAATTGAGGAGTTGAGCACAGGAACATTTAGTGCTGATAAAGAAACAAGTTGAGTGAAGATAGCATTGGAAAAAGGAGAAACAGACAGGTGAAGGGAGGGCTGTGCTTCTTCTCCCCATCAAGCAGCAGTGGTAGCTGGCTGAGTTGCCAGAACTGTAGAGAGTGTAGTCTTTAGAGGCTCTTTTTGAAGTTGAGCCTGAGGATTACCATGGTTGCTTCCTCAGCAGTGGCAAACCTGTGTCTGATTCCTGAGACAGGGGGAGAGACAGAAGCGGGAGGAGGAGAGTAAAGTTAAAGCCCCGGGGAAATGGTGAACACATGCAAGTGAAAGCTACCGGTGTGCGATGACAAAAGCAGGAGAAAGATACAGAGGAAAGAGGGTGAAGGGGTGCTTGAGCTTGTGCTGATGAATGTTCACAAGCCTCCAAAGAGAAGATTCATGAGTCACTAATTAGTCACTAGCTTGTTCATTATTTAATACCGTTCAACTGTGACTCCAGGTGAGCAGGTTTCTATGCAGGGTCCCTTTATACATGTCTTGTGTCTTGACTGAATGACCTTTCGACAAATGAGGTGGAGGAAAAAAAGAAGAAAAATGGCACTAACAAACCACTAAATCAATTTGTTCTTCCTTCAAAAAAAGCAGTCATAATATTTGATAGGTTTGGATGAAAAAGACAGCATCCATGTTGAAACATGACGCCAACATGGAAATGAAAAAAGCTGCAGTTCCTTAAATGCCCATGTGACACACACACACAGGTAATAAATTGCCCAACTTTACAGTCGAAATAAACATTGGTTTACTTTACTTTATGTATGTCTTTCCCCCTGTCGTAACGCTTAATGTTATGCAAGGATAGGGGTGTTGCCTCTTTTACTCCCAGATGGATGTCTTATTCAAAGTTTTGATCAACGAAAAGTCTCCAAGGATTTGGCTGTTCAGTTTCACATATAGGCTGTTCTAGATTATAATAAAATATGGATACATCTTGCTAACCTAGTTTGCTAGCTAGCGCTAGTGTCAGCAGGCAACTCCAGAGACATGAGAAACACACACATGGTAAACAGAACAGAAATCTATGAGAGCGTTTTGTAACGGAGCCAATTAATATCTGAACACAGAACCTTATGAGCTAATCATGTCGTTGCAATGATGTAATAAGTTGTGGGTAATAGTGCGTCTCTTTTATTGCCATAGCATGAATTAGCATTGTATTTGTTCAGTTTTGCAGCACAAGCTCTTTGAACCCTTTTTTGTGATTCGAAAATCCTTCTAAAATCTAACTTATTGCTCTTTCACCTTTCATCTGGATAGGCGCTTAAAATGAAATATGCGAATAACTGCTCAGAGATGTTACCTAGATGTCTGCAGAGTGCGAGACTTGCTTCAGGAATGTACTAAGATGGTGATATCTGGTTTCCAAAAAAGTTAAAAAGCAAAATTCTAAATGCGAGGCTTCAAAATGGTAGTCCACAGAGGCTCAGTGGTAGTTTTGCTCAGGCAATCAGGGCAAAAGCTATAAGCAGTAGAAGTTACTACAAATGAAAGGTATCAGTGGTTATCACCTTCCTTGACCCGGGCTTTGTGTTGCAAATTTGTGTGTTGGCACATACTGTATCTATTACAATGCTAGTAAAACAGAGATAAAAATTCCAGTTAACACGCATATTAACCACTGTTGTTTCACAGCAAGAAGGTCGAGGGTTCAAATCCAGTCTGTGGCCTCTCTGTGTGGAGATTGCATGTTCTCCCTGTGTCTGTGTGGGTTCTCTCTGGCTTCCTCTCACAGGCTCGTTCTAAATTGTTCCCTTGCAACCCTGAATTGGATAAGCAGAAGAAATGGATGGACACACACACACATTATTAAGTCACGCATGCTTGCATTACAGACACGTGTGAATACCTGCAATGCTTTTAATTATGCATCTACATATAGATCATATTAAAACGGAGTGGAACTGCAGTAATGGCCACATCATCATGTTTCTGACTGTCAGAGTACCGTACATATACTGTATTTATTAGCGCTATGATAGACTGCGTTTTAGTCTATGCAAATAAAGAGCTTAGGAAAGGTCAGTTAAGTTTTCTATATGTCCATCGTCACAATTGCACCAGTGCAGGTGGAGAATAGGAGGCTAAGAGGGGATAGAGATAAACAGAACGTGTCTGACAGAAAGATGGAGGGAAGGGTGGGGGAGGAATGGGGTTCCTGAGATGGATTGATATCGTTCATTCGCCGCTCGCCCCAGCGTCCACGGGCATGACACAAAACAAAGCATAATGGGTTGGAGCAGGCCATGTGTGACTGGGTAGAGAGAAGCCAAGGGGAAGGGGCAATGGCGGGAAGAGGGTGGATGGAGAAAATAGCTATAACTCAGGAGGAGACAAGAGGGCATGTGGAAAAAGACAAGGGAGACTTTTTGTATATTGTACTCTTTCTGATAGCATCGGTTGATTTTGTTAGAAGACGTCTGTTAATATCTGTTCTGTCACCTTAATTTACATTCCTCACCGCATCGGCAACATGGCAGCAGAGCTAATGAATTCAACTGCGAATGAAAGAGTGAGAGGCAGGGAGGAATGAGGGAGCGAGAGAGAGAGTCGTTCTGTGAGAAGAGCATATCGCATACCGAAGCAACTCCTCCAGCCGCTGACTTGGAAATGAGTCACAGTACTCTGCTCGACTAATAAAATCTACAGCAAGTGTTATACTGTTTCTCCTTGTTTAACACCAAGGCAGAATGTGTTGGGTCATAACAATGAGGTGGTAAAGATGTTTTGAATATACTTCTCTAGCCAAGCTCCCAGGGTTTGATTCCTTTAAGCACCAGCAGAGGGGGGTAATGATACATAAAAGAGGCTGGAAGGAGGGCGCTTTACAGCCAGCTCATTCCAGGAAGACCTGATGGCAAAGCATTTTTGGAATTAAGTGAAAAATAAACATGTGCCCTTTGTGTTCTTCAAGCGCTTGCACTTGTGACTTTTAAGGTTGCATTTAGTGTTTATTAGACGTGTTTGTTTTGCTTGTGTTAGCTACTCCTCTGACTTTAAGCACCAACACGAGGGTTTATTAGTCATTAAGCAAGCACGATATCAAGGGAAGGAGGAGACTTTCCCCAACTTAAAGCTATTCAGAGGTGAGGTGGAGTTCAGATAATCCAGTGTAAAAAAAACAAACGCCTCCTCATACACGGGCTACAATGAGCCCCCATGAAGACTTTCCTCTCAGTACGCCGTTTGTGCGGCATGTTTGTGGGAAAAGGTGTGTGTGCTGAGGGGGGTTTCTTAGTGTATTTGCAAAGCGACTAGAGTGCATAACACCAACAACACACGAGACAGCTTCAAGCAAAGCAGTGCTGACATGCAGGATTATGTGCTGCTTAAGCTAACGCTGCATCCATAAACAAATCAGCAGTGAACTGGAGACGTTTCAGCTGCAACATCTGTGCAGCATTGCAGATATTTACAAATATTCTCCATGTAGTTTAAATGTTACCCCTGAAATATGCATATTCTCACTATATAGAATTGCTTCTGGAGTCTGTCAACCTATTTTATCTTTTACAAACCATTCCACAAAACCAGTAGCACAGCCAAAAAGCACTGCACAAACAGGTCAATATCTGCACCTGGTACATTTGTTCAATACTAATAAAGCATTTCTTACTCCTTATAATACCAACAACTATCTTTATTTTTTCTTCAGATCCACCAATGTCCACTTGCCTCATATGGTATATGACCCCCTTGTGTAACTGCTACAGTTCTGTGTTGTTTTGGGGTGTTCGGCAGCATCTGGCACCAGGATATTGGCAGTTTTGGGTCCTCTGGGTTGCTGGTGGAGCCTCTGTGGATCAGACTAAGTCCATATATCCAATAAATGCTCCATCAGATTGGGATCTGGGGAGCTTTCTGTCATTTTAGCCTTTTTGGGAGAATTTTGCAGGGAGGCAAGGCCCTATAATGCTGTCAATGCTCAGCACCAACATGCACGACTCAAAAGACCCTGAAATTCCTTGCAGAACTTAGTGTTGCAATAAGATAATAGGCGATATTTACTTCAGCTTTCAATGTTTCTAACATTTCAGCAGATCAAAGCATCTTTCCTTTTAATATTGGTCAGCAGTGTTAGAACGTTCACAATGACCAAGCATTTTCAGGATTTTTATTTTCATCTGCAATGAAAAGACCTCTCAGTAGCAAATGCATTCATTCTTATTGAACACATCACACATTAACTGTGTGAATTCTACAAAAATCTCATTCATTTTTACAGCAGGGCACTGCAGTTTTTAGCAAACATTGGGGGCAATTTTCATCAGCGGATTAATGCAGATTCGGTGATAGAGAATATTTGTGGCACTGAAATAGTGTGGGAGAGACTGAAAACAATGCTAAACATGTCACCCCATCAGTGCATTTATACCTTGTGGACAACAAGGGTCGTTGGCACAGAGATCAAATCTGGTTCTGGGTAGTTGACTCAGTGGTCGAGTTTGGCGTCGTTATAACACTTGTTGAAGTTGGAGAAGTGCATTTTGTGAAAAGTTATTAACCTATAACAGTCCAAACTAATTTCTCCTTGAAGAAATGTATTCAGAATTCCAACAATCTTGTTAATTAAAAAAGGAATTCAAGAAATTGACACCCGTGTCACTCTGAGTTCTTATGCGTTAAAGAAAAACTTTAAAAAAAAACCCAAATTCTTCCCGTTTGTAGGCAAGAAGAGCAAACTTTATTCTAAATCGAAGAGAGTAAAACTTGACAATAGTCATTATTTATTATTGTACTGTGATGAATGAAGTAAACCGTACAATTATGATGTTTTTCTTTTTGCAGGCCTTTGTGTTCTTCGACTGTAGTTAAGGAACTACTCAGAAACTCATTGTTGTGATACAAATTGTAGCTTTACAGCAAACAACATACAATTTAGTCACAATGACAGTGATGTGGCAAACATGTAACGGACACTCACTCAGAGCACACTTGTGAAATATCTGCTGTCTGCATGGCAGTTTGATAGGTACACAGAAATGACACAGAAAAATAAATAGGAGAGGCAGCCCGTCATGCAGTAATAGCTTCAGCTCCACTGTTTGCTCCATGTGGTACAGCACAATGAATCAGGAATCAATTACCTCTAATAAAATATATGGCACACTGTCACTGCATGTAGTCTAACTTTAAATGTAACAGAGCACTGAGTAGAAAACATGCCCCGTCTGTCCATCAAGCACTGTAGGCATGTTATTTTGAAACTGACAATTAGTCATACAAACGCTGTTAATTGTTCCACTTTCTTTCTGTACCGCCGCCAAGTTGAAGAAAGTGAGTTACAAAGAGAAGTCCTTAACTTGTTTGTGACAGTACTATTTTTGAACTATTAAAACAAACACAGTGCTGACACAACCCACCCCTGCGCGAACAGCCACTTTCCTGCTGAAATGAAGAAAACTCGAGATGAACATTTCCTGTTCAACAAGGCACATTTCCATAAGTGAGGTTACTGTGGCTCTATGGCCTGGCCTGACTTTTTTCTTCCTTGGCGAGGCATCACTCTGTTCCACTTTATGAAGAAAACAGGCTGGGTTTGTGAATCTAAAATTCAAATTAAGTGGACCCAAGCAATTTAAAGCAACCGAAAATGATAATTAAAGGTAAGCAATGAGGCTCCATTACATCAATAAATGCAACAGATGCAGCACTTTCCTCAAATTTGGTAAACAAAGTTCTTCAACGTGAAACATAACATGAATATTCTCTCCCCTCTCACCTAAAGCAATAAATAAACTGGACCGTTGTCCAGATGAATAGAAAATAAATGAAAGCCTCACTTAGAATAAAAATGCAACCAGCATCCATATAAATGTGCAAAGAACAATAACAACGCAAGATGAAAACAAAATAGCATATTACCTAGAATAGACTTTCAATATACAAGTTCCATTTTAAAGTGCAAATAATAAAAGCAAAACCACAGGAAGAGTAATATTATGTTGTAGTTTGGAAGGAACACCACGTTACTGTGATCACAGTCTTTATCATCATCATCAAAACCTCTGCTTCCTGGCCGTTTTAGCAAAGTTGCTCAAAAATTACCCGCCTCCACCGCACAAGTGCATTTACATCTTTAATAGATGTCTGACCTTTAACCTGTGAACATTTTTATTTCTTAAGTTTTCTTCTTTTTTAATTTTTCTTATCAAGAGGGATAAACCCTTTTTCATGCCATCTGTATGAAAAAGGGTTTGCATCTGTACCTGTATAGTTTAAGGTTTTGCAGACACATGACCACTAACCATGTATTGGACATGCGACAATCCTGTTGATAATGTAGGAACAAGTCACACAGGCCTAGAGACAGGTCGGTGACCCTCCTGGTAACCGCTTGTTGCTAGGTAAAAACATGTATTTCTGAGCTGGTTGATTGCATTGGTTGCTAGGATGTTGCTGTGGTTGTATTTTGAAACTGATCTACAAACACTGTCCTGGTGCTCTCCGAGTTGTAGTGAAACTGTAAAAATGCGTGCCGGAAACGGGGAAGGCTCTCCTTCAAAGTAAAAGTTGCCCCTTTTAACCCTTTAACAGTGGGAACTGCCACTGGCACACCTGTTACCTGCCGTACGTGCTGTGAACAGCTGGTTAACGGCGAGCATATCACCGCTGACGCATCTGATCAGACTTTAAATTACTATAATTACGTGACTGTTTGTCCTATCTGAAAAATTCAAATGATTTCTGAAAGCTAAGAAATTGTGCGTCACACCCAACATAGGGTTATTATAGTAATTTTTGCAGGAAGTCTGCAAATGGCGACACTTTTGAAGTGTGTGGACGCTCTGATTTTCACACATAAGCCCTCGTTTCTCTACAGAGTCAGCCCAACTCACAGAGGCAACTTTATGGAAAATACATTGTGTTGAACAAAAAAAAAAAAAAAAAATCTTTTAAATCCTCTGTGAAATAAATTAGGCCTGTGATGTATGTTACAAAGTGAAACCGACAAAGTTGATGGTTCTGTGATTAGCATAGCAAGTGCATGTTACATGATGAAGATAACAGCAATGAGTTAATTAGGATTAGCATAGTACACCTTGATCACGTAGGAGTGTTGTTTTCATTTCTCCTGTATTTGGTGGGGGGAGAGCTGAGGAAGCTGGCATGTAGCCGTAGGATATGAGGTAATTAACTTATCTAACAGAGACATATTATTGAGGTGCTTCTTCCAGAGAAAATTGGCTTAGACATTCTTTTCACGCCCCATATAGGCAACTGGAGCAGTTTGAAATAATACTACTGTAATGGGGACAATAAGTGTGTATGACTAAAATAGATACTCATTAACTCTCTGCTATGATAGTAATGCAATGAGAAGAAATGGGGTGGGCAATTGTCTGAATATACATTATGAAATATGTGAGGTATATATGGATCAATTAAACTATTTTTGAACTAAAGAAGCAAAATATTTTTTTTAAAGCATCAAATAGTAGCAACAGCAAAAAGGCATTTAAGTTAATATGCTTGCTATGCTGCAGCGGTTGCAGTTCTGCATCAAATTCACATCAGTGCTCTCCACAACTACTGTGGGAGGTTGTAAACAGTGAACCCAGTCCATTGGGTGGGGGGGTACCGGAGTATGATGAATGTATTGGCACAGCCGACTCTGTGTTGCTCTTGTTCTCTCCAGTCATTCGGAACATCAAGCGCTCGCCGGTGTTCCCTATGACTTTGCTCCAGTGGATGTAGGTGTAAGCCGCCGGCAAGTTACAGCCACCTAAGGAATTCCCAACAGAAGGGCCAGACTGCAGCGCCTCAGATTCCCTTTAGATTTGTCTTTTCTCTGCCTTTGATGAGTCTTGATGAAAACTAGCCCATAAAGATTTGTTAAGCACCAAAGCAAAAAAAAAAAAGAAAAGAAAAGAAATTCAAAATATTTCTGCTCGCTCTCCGTGAATGCCCACAAAAATCTCACACACTTAAGACCTGCAACAGGATTTTTGTTCTCTAAGCATCCTTGAACAAGACGGTGAACTCACATTTTGGGCCGTCAGCTAAACACACAATAACCAAGAACTACACTAAGTGCATTCTTTAGTAGGACTTTGCTTGAATGATTAAATTGATTTATTTTATGAGCACTGCAGTTTAAGAGGAAAATATTTCTATCTTTATCTGATGTCAGTTGTTACTTTGAACATTAAGATTATGAACATAAATCATTATAATTACCGATTGTCGAGTCAAACAAGAGACAAGCCTTTGTATTCAGGTGGTAACCAAAGCCCATAGCGTCAAACAAACAGAAATAATAAGAGAACACTGGTGATTACAGATGGTGACACATTGGGAAGCATAACAGACAATGAGAAACTAATGACAAAGACTAACAGGAAGACAGGAGCAATAATACACAGAGGGCTGATTAGGGAATGACAAACAGGTGAGGAAGGAGACGCGGGTGAATCAGGACAATCACGGGAGATGGACGGGAAGCAAAACTAGCACAGGACATGAAAGAAAGCAAACACTAAAGGTAAAACAGGAAACAACCAAAGGAGACAAGAAAAAACCAAAGGAAGCAACACTGAAGACAAGAAGACTCAAACTAAATGTGAAGAAAGCGACAAGGGAACACAGGAAGACATGACAGAGGGAGGAGCAGAGAGGGAGACACAGGAAATCAAACTGCTGTTGAGGAATCAGACACGAGCCAAAGCGCAGGACTGCAGAACTGAAACTCATCAGTAGGATAACCATAAAGTAAAAACACGAATCAAAGACTCAGAGAGGCTACAGGAAACAAAACTTGCAACCTGTTGGAATAAAAGAAATCAAGTGAACACTGAAATCCAAGCTTCAAACAGTGGAATAATAGCAGAACAGAAACAGAATGACACCTTTTAAAATGAATGAACTGTTTTTCACATGAGGTACCCAGAGTCCAGCAAACTGCATGCGGGACATTGTTGGAAGGAAAATGTAAGCTTAAGTTTGTTTTTCACCATCTTACAGTACTTGTGCATTCCCCCTTCCTGCTAAAACACTTACTCCAGCTGCTGCTCATCATCTTTGGGTTTTGGCGCATCTCCTTTTGAAACCACGTTTTTCGTGTGAGAAAGTTGAGCCAATCAAACCGTGGGGATGGAGCGACAAGGGATAGAAAATGCACTGCAGTCCCATATAAAGTGGACACACGGTCAAACTTTGGGCAAGATTAGAAATGAGTAGATTGGAGGGACAGCTCGGCTTCTGCAAGGCTGAGCTGGTTCGGACATGTGCAGAGGGGGGATAGTGGACATACTGGACAGAGGATGCTGAAAATTAAACTGGCAGGCAGGAGGAAAAGAGGAAGACCACAGAAGGGGGTCATGGATGTAGTGACGGAGCATGTGCAGAGGGTTGGTGTGACAGAGGAGGATGCTAGGGGTTGGCTGAAATGGAGGGAGATGATCCATTGTGGAGACTTTGTTAAAGGGAGCAGCTGAAAGAAGAAAATTAGCTAGTCAGATTTACCCATTATTACCAGCTACCACAGTAAACTGTTGCTTCAATCTTAAAGGATTAGCTCAAAATTATGGAAACAGTAGCCTGATATCAGAAAGTATTACAAGCTCACTCTCATCCTTCTCCATTATAACATCACTTTTTACTCTGATTACCACGAGGGGTGGAATTAAATTTTTCCCAACTGATCCCTAGAAACCAATTGAATGACTGATTTATCAGCACTAATGTGTACCCATACCAGGTCGCTTTAAAAAAAAATAATAAAATAAAATAGTGGAGGTGAGGGAAGAAAACACAATTCATCATGTTTATTCAGTAGCCATACCTCAGGTGTGCTGAAAACTTGCGAGCGCTGGCCATTTTAAATATCCCTGTAACTGCGTACGGCTTGACAACAGCATTAGTCTCGGCGTTGTTGCACATTGGCTGATCGTTACTCTTCCCACAGCTCTCAGTGGACTTTTGATGCGTGTTTCTTGATGCCAAACAAAGCAGTCCTTGATAGAAGGAATGAATCCAAGGGAAGGGGAAATTCGGTAGTCTTCAGTCAAAGAGTAAATTTGGTGCGTGCCACTGATAGAATCTGAATAAACTATTCTATAAAGACCTAACATACAAATGCATTATTGTGGGGCTCAGAGGGTCCAGTGAGCAATCCATTTCACTGCACAGTTAAAGCAGTTACACAGCTGGTAATTTAGGAGTGAATGATCACAAAGAGCTCAGGTACACTGCAGCGCTGAGGGCGTCCTATCTGCCTAATGTGAGATGTTTTGTTGTCCCAATTCTCTCATTTGCGTCTCTTCTTAGTGATGGAGTTGCAGAGCTGAAGCATCCCGAGGCAAAAAGAAGGCATAAGATTGAAGAGACGCTTCCCCTTTGTTGTAATTAACTGTCACTATGTCTTCCGCACTTCTTAGGAAATATTAGGAGCTTTAAAAGCCATCCTGCCAGGTGTATCTGCTTGAACTTGAGGTAACCAGGGTAAAAAATATAAAAAATCACGAAGCAAAAAACGTAAGACAGGGTTAAGAGCCACAGCTGTGCTGCAGAGTACGTGCTTACCTTGTACCCAGCTGTCATCTATAATCAGAATCCACTGTGTTCTTATAATGGACCTGATACACCGGTGCTTTTACAGTGTTTGGCAGCTTGTCTCATGTTTCAGACAGGCAGTGCAGGAGGCGGATGGACACCCATGCTGCTTTGCAATCTGAGCAGGATTTCCATCTGACCGCACACGTTAACCCTGGATTACTTGACATCTTCTTGGTCATGTTCAAATTTTCGAGACACACTGCACGACTGAGCCACTGTTGCCTTGCTTTTGAAGAGAAGCGAAGCAGAATAATCCGTATTGCTTTCAGTAAAGTAAGGACAAAACTGGTGGATGCAATCGGTTTCCAATCAGCTTCAATTGGGATTAAAGTTATTTTAAAGTTGTCAGTTTCTCACGATGTCTATTTGTTGCACACTGCTCAAGAAATCAATTTAAAAAATAAAGTAAAGTACAGTGCTTCACTGCAGGCACGCACCGATTCTAAAAGTGTTCAAAGTCTCGGGGAGCATGATTGTTAAAGGTGCAGCAGACTCAGCTGCGTGTGTTTTTACTCTGAAATTTGGCAACACCAACAGGCTGGATCATATTATTCAGCTGAAGACAGCAAACACTTCATGTCATTTTTGTTCTTCAGTTTATTTAACATAAAACAGGACTTCTGCCAATTCACAGTTCCACTGGAATGGTTTGATACCGACTTCCTGAAATGCCAAGGAAAGAGCAACATCCCACACTGAAAGGATCTTGAATTAATGCCTCGCATGTAAATCTTCCTTTACTTCCATAAAAAAGGAGTTTTCTTTCAAAACAAAAAAATAAACAAAAAACATTGTTAAAATGGTGCGTGTTTCATTGTCAAGCGAAACAAAATGTTTCACTCTCGACACCGTTTGACCCGCTCACTTTAACAGCGACCGTTCTAACAATTTTAACTTTCTCACTCAAAAAAGAAAGCAGTGCCTGTGGAGGAGTAATAATACATGTCTGAAGGAAATCATCCCACATTTGACAGTAACATAACAAACTGTTCACAATCATTGTTTATGACACGGTGCGACAACAGTCCACCTACGTGAAGCTAAATTTATTAGTTTTAATACTTTTATGTTCACAGTTACCATAATCAGATTGGGTTTTTTCACAATAAACAAATGAAAAATATAATTTTCAGCTTTCAAGAGAATTATGATATAATTTTTCTGTGAGCAGTAAGTAGCATGATTGGCCAGATTAACCATAATTCAGTTGACACTAACAGCTACCATGATTTATTTAGAAGAATCAAACAGAAGCAGCTGTTATTTCTTTAAAAGTACTTAAAAAACTTATAAAACGGCACCAATTTCATACATTATTTTTGTGGTCGTTTTTTTTTTTATTCTGCCTGGTAACGCCACCTCCCCAGTCTGCGACTGAACATTACAACACTCACCCGCACAGAGTGGGGTTTATCAGAGACTACCTCCAAAATTCGGGAGTGGAGAGAAGTGGCCTGCTCGCAGTCTTCCGCTCAACCCCACTGAACACTTTTGGCTTCAGCTTGGGCTGTTCGTGCCAAAGTGGCCAACACAGCCGCACTGGCTGATGTGCATAAATGCTGGTTTAAGAATGGGATGCCATCCCACAGCAGTGTGTGAACAAGCTGGTGACCAGTTTGAGGTATTCAGGCGGTGCCAGGCTGTTGTGGTTGTGTGCGGTTCTTCCTAATGCCACTGAGGCCCCTGCGACACCAAACAAGAGTCAATAGCAGAATAAGATGTTTGGAATTGGCAGAGAAGATTTGGCAAGTTTTTCAACTCTGCTGCTCAACCCAAATCCCCATTTTGGGGATGCTTACAACCAAGAAATAACTGACTAAACACAAATTTCCTTACTTTTTGTTCTAAGTTTATATATAAAGGACTGTTTGGTGCACAGCACCAGTTATAGCAAATTCCTAAACAAGTCATATGTGGGTGGTTGCTCAGCAATCTTGAACCAGGCAGAAGCACATGGCACCAAACAATCTGAATCCCTTACAGCCACTTTGCTGAAGGCTCTTCCATTGTTAAAGCTGTTCCATGTAGAGCTAAAATTCCCCCCAGTGGCTGACATTTTGGCAGACCATATCTAACAGTATCTACAGCTCTCATGGATCCAAGGAATGGGCTCTGAGACGAATGGCGCTAAAAGGAACATAGGCTGCACCATTTTCCAGTGGGACTGCTTAATATTCATGCACACACAAGTTAAGCCTCCAGAGTAACTGGAGAGATTCCACAATCACATGAATATACTAGTTCCTTGCAAGGCAGCTGGAGTCTTGCCTGCTTTGTTAGCTCAAAATATCTCATTAACCAGTTGGAGTCCTGTGAGGAACTACTGTCACCTGCTGCTCTGTTTTAGGTGTGTTAGTAAACCATAGTAAACCATTTTCATGTTTAAATTAACAAAAAAAATTTAAAAAAGCACCATTTTGCTGGTATTTCCTCATTTCATTTGCTCCCGAAACATGCAAAACCATCTCTCTCTCTCTCTCTCTCTCTCTCTCTCTCTCTCTCTCTCTATATAT
>VUQK01040016.1:0-11548 GCA_015106715.1 Bujurquina vittata
ATAAATATGGGCCAACGACATGAGCACCAAATAAATTTAAAGTCATATATAGCCCCTCGCTCTCACACACACGCACACGCACACGCACACACACACACACACACACACACACACACACACAGTAGAAAAGTACTAAAGATCTGTGGAAAGTATTCTTTATAGGAACTTTATACTCACACTCACTTCCCTCCCTGCAGAGATTTAGTCTTTTCATTTGCTCACTTGTCTCATCTGACTTGGCTTCAAATCTGCTTCTTTTGACGACTGTGTCCAGTGAGGCATGTAAGGCTGTGCTGTAAGCACAGCTGGCTGAAAACAGACTGAGACTGAACGTAAACAGCCACGATGAACAAACTAGAGTTTATTGAGACTCACCGGGAGTGACCTAGTTGGTGAGTAAAGTTAGTATAAACTCACATAAGCTACTTTGACCTGTACCTTGGTCATATATGATTTATTTTTTTACATTATTTAGTTTACTGCTTAACACAGGAAATGAACACATTTAATAGTAAATCAAATGAAATGCGCCCCCAAAAGTATTACTTTACCCCTCGCTTAAAAGAAAGGATTTTTTTCCTCCACAGATGTTCTTTTAAACTAGATACTGTTTCAGTAAAACATATATACCCTCAACACACATCATCATCTCCACTTTTGCTGGTCCTGATTGGCTATCCGGAGAGAAGATGCAGACACATCTTGTCAATCAACACTCGAGTTTGTGTTTGTGACAATGATGGTGCTTCCTCCAGACTCTGGGGAAAGTCTGTGCGGCAGAAACAGATAAAAACAGAAACAGACAGAAAGACTTTTATGCTCCATTTTATACCGTGGCATTATTGAAGGGCTCACAGATGTTATTGTCACATGGTTAACAATATATGAATAAATACTATACATGTTGTTTACAATCTATTCCTGCACCAGTGTACAGCGAGTGTACAGCCTGACAGGAGGGCTGTGAGTAACACAGATGTGACAAAGCCTCTACTTGCTGGATCTTTTCCTGTCATTCCAGTCCCACATCATCCACTGGCCACAACATGCCACACTGAGATGCACTGATCAAAAGCCCCAGCTGTCACCATAACCTGACATTCTTGTTCCTGTTTTCTCCCCTCAAAGTGCCTTCTGAAAAATACACCTACAGTCCAGTCATTCCTGCCTACTGCTTCCCTACAATAACAATTCAGGGAAAAAAATAATTTTTTTTGCAATGACATATTGTTGTATTAATGTTTTATGGTTTAGTATATGCTCTACATAATAGACACAGAAAAGGGCAACAGCGAAGCAGTCTTTTTATATTAGTTAAGCTCAGCATAACTTAATTTGAACTACAATATCCAAAATTCAATTCAGGTAACGTCTCATTGCTTAAGTCAGATTCACCCTCTGTGGAACAAGGCGTAAATGGCTGCTTTGTCCTAGAAAATTAAGGAGCTGAACTTCTCTCACATCTACTGCTACACGTGGCTGGTTCTATTGTTGCTCTATTGTGATTTTATGAATGCCTTGATTACACCAATCTTGCAGCAGAGGTATCTGCCCTCTCCATACCCATATGGGACTTTTATTATAGTGTGACGGCTCGGCTTCTCTTTCTTCTTCTTATATTATAAAACTGCACAGCAGGGGTGGTTAGGGGAGAATGGAAGTGACATCATTTTGTGCAAGCAGTGTAAAGTTTCTCTTAACAATCTGGATCATTTAGGGGGAAACAAAAGACATACACATCCAGAGTTGGTGCTGGGAAAAATACGCCCTTGTCACAGTGAAGTGGAGATAATAGTGTAACAGTAAAGCAGTTTTCTCTGTATCTTCAGATGTTTTATGTGCCTATAGTCGATGCCATGTGCAGCTATTATGGGAAATATACTTCAGCAAGCTGTTACTAATTTAATTCAGGGTTCTTAAAAAAATTCTCTTTCATTTTTCCTTCATATAAAAGGGTTACTGTAAAAAATAAATGAGTAATAAAAACAACAACAGCAACTTGGTAGTAGTGGGAACATAATTTATATTAAGCATGTAATAATTAAGTAAATACTATGTAATAACCAATAAGTAGTAACTTGTGTTTTTTGCAAAGTAGTATTTACAACATTATGGTGTTTCTGAGCAATATTAAAATGGAAGTTGTGTAAAGGTAATAATGGGCCAGCAACAAAGACTAATAATGGGGATACACATTTAAAGGTATCAGAGACCATTTATGAACACTATACTAATATTTTGGGTATAATATAGTAAACAGTAAAATGGTAATATCAGTGTAATATAAACTGATAATAAGGAGGTAATAAAGAGATTCTATGTTTTTGGCTCCAGATGAATATTCCCGTAAATATAATCATTGATAAAAGTATTCTCCCACATATGTTAGAAACATTCTCTTTTGTTTCAAGATAAACTGTGTAAAATATTTAATGCTATGCCTTCTTGTCTGGAAACACTTCTTACCTTGAAACACAGCTACCACTACCTATTTATATTTCATTTTAAAACAATATAAAGTCAAACCAAATAAAGTGTGAACATTATAACTCCTTCTGATGATTTGGAAACAGTGGTGGCAGTTTCCATGTAAAAGAAGGCATGAAAAATGCAAAACTACCTGTAGTGAGAAATTACACCAAACATTAAGAAGCATAATGATTGTCGGCAAACACTGGCAGTAGTTTCTGTGTAATAACTATCAATCAAGCCTACAAAATGCTATGCCATCTGTTTTGGCTACATTTTATAGTAATGATTTCTAAATATGAAAACCAACAAGTGGGACTTTATTCCACTAGTTTTATCTCAAATGTGGCTTTATGGGCTGAATGAGGGATCATAATTCTTCAAAAGATTATTTGCAAAGGTTTTATTGACGAGCAAATAGAAGGTACTCTAGTGCTATGCAAACAGGGCACACAATCTAAGAATGTTTTTTATATCCCTTTGTAAGGCTTTTGGTGTGTGCATGTTATTTTCAAAGCCACAGCATCTTGTATTTTCCAATTAATAAAAAAAATAAAAAGAACAAAAGAACTTGAAAACTTCTAAACATAGAATTGAGTATAAACCAGCACTGCAGAACTGACATGGCACTGGGAAAACTTTCAAGACACACAGGTATGCAATCAAGCTGCCACACAGGTGTGAACACAGATACAGCAGGTAACCAAGGGGAACGCAGCACTATAAGAACACAAAAAGCAAACAAGGTCCAGATGCAAGCAATGAAGACAATCTCAGTGGAGGGAAACCGACAAAAACAGGAAGAGGAAAAATTACTGACACACACAAGGACAGCAACTGAAAAAATAAAACAGGAAATGACCAAATCAAAGAACACTGGAGACATCAGGAAAGGGACGGCATGAGTAAACTAAACACAACGTCAAAGGTAAAAGACAAAAAAAATAACTATAGTAAACCTCAAAACCCAAACACACATTACCTGAAAATGTCAATCAAATGCTCTATTTTCACTCTTTCACTCTTTACCTGATTAAATAAGTTTAAATAATTATTTCTCAGCAACAATGACGTCCCTTTATTTATAGGTGTAAAGTGCTTTTTTCCTCACCTTCAGCTCAGCAGATAGTTTGTTATCAGTGTCACACCAATGGGAACTCCCTGGAAACCCTGGTGTAGTTTAGGTGTCAGCATCGGCAGGGACACTCCCCAGGAAAGTGTTAGCAAGCAAAGCTAATGGAACAAGGAAAAAATATATCTTTAACATGTTTGTGTACCAAGTGATCTTAAGTTAATGGTGGACCATATTTTAGAAATTATTTAGGTAAACAGAAAAAAGAAATATTTCTAACATAAGTTATTACCATGGAAAACCTTAACCACAGCTTAGGTTAAATTATGTAAAACTATGCATAGCATGCTTATATAATTTAAACCAGTTTCCCATGCATACATAAAGACTCTGTACCTTGTAACTAATAGGGCAGATGTGGTGTCCCTGCCTAGAAATGATAAATTATGAATGGCCCATATGCACAATCTATAATTTTGATGCATGACACATACTAAAAAAAGTATACAGTAGTGTCGTAAATTTATGCATGGAATAAAAAGATGAGCACTGTGCACTGATACATTTCAATTTCTGTCAAATAGCTATTGTAGTGTATGCCTCATTCATTAGGCTGCATTGTTTTTGCTTTCCATGTATATTAGCATCCACAGAGCAAATTATTATAACTCATTCTGATTATTTACAGGCTGGCGCTGCACATTGAACAAAGAAGCCGAAGAACCACGGGCCAACAGATCATTTGCATCTGCTCCTTCTGCTCTTATTGAAAAGAAATGAGAAGCATGAGTAATATACACCCAGGACACCAGGTACCTCCTGGAATAAGTAATTCACTTTACAGTGTTTCATATTAACAAGTTTAAATATAGTTTGCATTCTGTAAGTGAAGATGAAGAGGTGTTGTGAATATTTTGGTAGCAGCAGAGGACATAAATGAGAATGACGATGCTACTACAGGAGTCAACCTAAATTAAGATTAAGCTTTTTGCTTGCTCTGTGTTTTGTACTGTTAGTAAGGTGGATTCATGTGATTCCCTGAATGACATGCCAAACAAATGCCTGCATAAAGCTCTGAGACAAAAAACTAAATACATTAATATACATATCTGCAGAGCATGACGCACCTGGCTTGTTGACAGCAGCATGCCTTGATGCTTCCTATGAAAACATCTTGGAAAATTGCGTAGACAGTTGGACAGGGATGCTAGTCTGGACCAGTACGTGCATGGTTTTTGTTTTCAACCACACCAACATTACCCATTGTCCTCTGCGCTTTATACTGACCGGAGCCAAACCAATTATTACAAACAACTATGAATTATGCTGTCAGTCAGCAGCTTTCTGCCAGGTGCTACAGGTCAGCCCATCCTCAGGTCAAAATGAAGAAGAGGAGAGTAAATGAAAGAGAGTGTTGAGGTGCGACTAACTGCTTATTATGTCAAGGAACTGTGGTGCAGCCGACGTCAGGCCAGGAGGTCATCATTTATTTTACACATTCGCCCCGAAATAATTAACGAGCCGTGGGCTCCGCGAGCAGAGAAACAGCAAACAAAAAATTACATGACGCATTTAATGTGGAGAGTAACGACAAATTCACTGTCTGTTTAATTGTGCAGCTATCAGAGGGTTCATTATGACTCCATAAACACTAAAACCTCGTGCCTGCAGTGGTTCTTGTGTCGCATGTATAATTCTCCTTTATAAGAAGCTCTAATGCTTCATAAGATGTTTTCTGCATTGGACTGAAATTCATTGTAAACTTGAGTAAATGTCACGACACACAATGGTCCACCTCAAAATATGCAGGAAATGCAGAGGCGCGCTTCACTAGGAGAGGCAGTTATACAAGTGGCTGTCTGTAAATCGGTGTTATGCTGGATTTGAATTATAGATCCGTGCCAGAGGTTCTCAAAGAGTGCAAATTTTGGGAGGCAGCACAAAACAGCACCCATCAAACACTTTTAGTTTGTGTCTGTAATGTGTCTGATGAAAGTGTGACGGTTTACAATGTCTCAGGTTTTTGTTTTGTTCATTACTGAGGAAGCTTTTTCAAGGCCTCTTCAGATGTTACAAAGGTGTAGTGTCCTGTTAGCCACAACAGTCGAAACTGAACAGAAATACAACACTAGTCTGGTTTTCAGTGCTTCTATATCAGCGAATGAAGCACACGCTCTTTAAATGTGCTGTCAATAGCCACGGGTTAGAGTGGGATTTGGCAGGCGGGGGAAATCGTGAGTTCAGGTTTAGCGGGGCAATTTGGCAAGTTAAGGACATGATTAGCATAAATCTAAACTAATGACTCCTTCTAAATTTAAAAGCAAGCCCTGTTACTTACCAGCCATATTGAAACACACCTGAGCACATAGATTTACAATTATTTTGAAGCATTGTTTAAATTCACTTTCATTTTGAATTGCAACGGGACACAAAAACTTAATGTATAAAAATATTCAGTCAAATCGGATCAAATGCGCCTAAAGGTTTGCTGATTTTCAGCACCAAAAAGGTTCTAAAAAGCTTCTCCCTTGTAGTTATGCTTCCACCAGCTTCTTTCTATCTAAAATTCTCTCATAAATTTCAATTCAGAATTGAGAGCCATGTCTTTGTTGTCCACCCAGGACCCAGCCTAGCAGTGACCGATGATACTGCAGTCTGCACCACCCCAGTCCAACAGTTCATTACTCTGAACTGAACCAGAACACTGCAAAGGCTTGCATTTACTGCACAGTACACACTTTGAATAGCATCAAATCATTGCCATTTATTTGGTTTCAAAAACATTTTAGAATATGAAACATCCAGATAACTTCAGCAGCACATCAGGTTACAGGTCCAATGTCTGATTAAAAATATCTAAAGTTAATTAGGACAACACAGATTCGCTCTCAATTTCTAGTATATCAAATGACAGTTGCTGAGCAGTCTTTACCTCCAAAAAAGACTCTTTCATCTTCCTCTCATGTCCTCTCTTTCTTACATCTTTCTCCCAGTGCAGCTGATAACGTATGATTACAGGGGAATTGTTCACAGGTGGACAAAAGTAGCAAAATTGGCACATAAACTCTTTCATGATTACTTCTTGATAAAGCCCGTTAGCCATTTTTGGTGGCCATTTTCAAAATGGCTGTAGACAAAGGCAAGAAAATGTTAGTTTTTCAGTTGAACTAGACTTGTGTTTTTGAATGATTTTAGTGTCAAATTATAGATGTTTAACTATCTAGAAATTGACTTTGGAAGGCTGAAATTTCTGAGAGGTTTTTGGATGTAGTAGTCCAAGTCATAATATTTGTTTCAGTCACATCTCCTGTATGGACCCCTACACTCCTCACTGGTTACCCATTAATGGCTTCCAAAAGTCTTATTGTTTATAGTGGCTCAGGATAGAGTGTGTTATCTACTATTGAGAAGGTTAGTGGTTTGATCTCCAGCTCCCGTATGCATCTGCATGTTGAAGTGTCCCAGGGCAGTATACATCTGTCTGGGTTTGCAGGTGTGCAAGAGTGTTAAAAATGTCTCTGTGCAGCTTGCAGTGCAAAAATTGCTTTGAGTCCAAGGTGAGAGTAATTAAGTGCTATATACAGTTAATTTACCATGGTCTAGGAGAGGGTACAACATAGATTATAGAATAGAATAGGTGCACCAGTCTCTTCACAGCAAGAAGGTTCCAGGTGAGAACTGTCCGAGGACTAGAGGCCTGTATTAAGAAACAGGATTTGATCTTATCCAGGTAACTTCAGGGTTAACCCTGGGTTTTCTGTGCTATGGAGGTGGTTCACTTCTTACTGGGGTAGATCGCCACGCTAACTTAGCCTGCTCCAGAGCAGGTTAAGTTCCAGATTACAGATCATGAGAGTATGAAATCACCACCTACTGACCAATAAATCCTCAAGTAAGAGGGTCTAAAGTTTTTCAGTAGCATCTAATCTCTTTGTGTTTCCCTTAAATACAAATAAATGCATCTTTATTCCGTTATTTATTTTCTTATTGGCAGCAAACAATTTTACAACAATATATAAAGTGTCTATATACAGTATTATCCTGAAACAGGATACCTACAGTACACTGTACATGTGGACCTCATATCAAAATTGGTATATAAACTAAGCCTATGTTCGTATTTCGTTTTTATTATTTAATATTTACTATCAAACCCTTAAACAGCACCGAGGCTGCAGCTAAGAGAATACAAACTAAAACTGTTTTGGTTTAAACTCAGCCTGCTTTTCACTTTTATTTACAGCACGTCTCCATAATTATTGGAACAAAGACACATTTTTTTTTAGTGTTGCCTCTGTACACCACCACAGTGGATTCTAAATCAATCAATCAGTATGTGAGTGAAGTGCAGACTTACAGCTTTAATTCAAAGGGTTTTATAAAAATTTAGCATCAGCTGTTTAAGAATTACAGCCATTTTTATGCACAGTCGTCCATTTTCAGAGGTTCAAAAGTAATGGGACAAGTGACTGAAGCAGTTTCATAGCCACTTGAGGTCTGCTCCCTTCTTATTTCATGACAAATGAATCAGATATAATATCTAAAGCCCAAAGAGATGTTAGTGCAAGTGTGGCAGGCCATCATTAAGTTCAGTAACCCACATGAACCCGTCAGAGACACAACAAAGACTTTAGGAGAGACCAAATCAGCAATCTGGTGCATTGTTAAAAAGAAGGCATGCACTGAGCAGCTCGGCTGCACCAAAGCCCTGAAAGACCACAGAAGAAAAACAACATTTAACCAAGTACAGAACACTCTAGAGGAGGCAGGTGTGCTGTATATCTGTCAAAGTCCACAATCATGAATGGAAATACAGAGTTTAGAGGAAGGTGTAAACTACTGATTACGCTTAAGACCAGGAAGGTGAGATTACACTTTGCTTGAAAACATCTAAAAGAGCCAGCACAGTTCTGTTATGAAAAAAGCATCTTTGGGCAGATTAAATCAAGGTTAACTCGTACCAGAATGCTGGAAAAGAAAAGTATGGAGAAATACAGAACAGCTGCTGAGCCAAAGCATACCGTATCATAAGGCTAACATGGTGGAGGCAGCGTTGTGTATGGCTGCCAGTGGAACCACGCTAGTAGTATTTGTTGATGCGACTGCTGATAGAAATAACAGGATGAATTGTGAAAGCTACAGACCTATAGTCTCTGCTCACATTTAGCCAAAACTGCTGCAAAACTGATTAGACAAAGCTTCACAGTGCAAACAGATAATGAGCCAAAGCATGCAGCAAAGAGCTTCTCAAGGTCATGAAATGGGATATTCTTCAATGGCCGAGTCAGTCACCTGATCTCAGCCACAGAGAGCATGCTTTTCAGCTGTTAAATTCACAACTAAATGCAGAGAGACCCACAAACAAGCAGCAACTGAAGCTGCCTGCAGTAAAGGCCTAGTGAAGTAACTGAAGGGAGGAAAGTTTTGGTGATGTCCACAGAGGCAAAACTAGAATCGTTATTCCAATAATTGTATATGATCATGTTTTATATTGTTAAACTTACCAAACCCAGAGAGTGAAGCACAAACTGTGCATCGTACGCTCATGGGAATGTACATGTATCTGTTTGCTGATGCAGAAAATGTATAAAAAGCTGTTATACTTGCTTCTAATCTGCTGCTTATTCTCTTTTACTCTGCTGTAATTGCAGAACATAGAACGTACACCAAGAATACCTGTTCAATCAATACAATTAATTTCACTTTGATCTGCGAAAAACTAAAGTGGTTTCCACGTTTCTACTTTTCTAGGCTGTGGGACAGTAAGCTTTAATGTTTAAATGGATCCGATTTCAGAGATCCGTGCAGCCATCACCTATAAAAACACCAGCTCTGCACTCATTGACAAAATAATTTAGTTGAACAAACATGTTTATTTTACTGCACCTTGCTTTAAATGACCAAATTAACTATTTCCTGCAGCATTAGTCACATGATCTTTTAATTCTTATGTTCTTTTTTTAATTTTATAAATCAACTTTTATTATCATCTGATAACATCTATGATTGGAGTAGTTGGCACTCATAGGAATAATTTTCTGTTGAAGAAGAGTCATATGATCCGTGTGATTTTTCAAATTAACGTCTCCAGAGGGACGAATGTGGAAATGTTGGCTCTTGCATCCACTTTTGAGAGACTGTTTCTGTGATCTGCTGCACTATCCATCTCAGAGAGTGAAATGGTCACAAATTAACTTTTTTTTTGTATTGACAAATACAGCCACAGTACCCTTAGCCCTTAGCTAGCAGACAAATTGTGTACCAAACTGCACATAAACTGTTTGCGTGCTTGGTGATCATGCTTGAAAAGTTGCGTTTGAAAAGAGATTCATACAGGGTATAAGCGGGCCATGGGAGGACATTATTTTCTTATTACTGAGCAAGTATATTTCTGCTGTTACCGGAAGCAATGCCAGACTGCAGGACATGAAAAAGACTCATTTGAAAGTTACAGTATATGCATGAACCTACACACACATATATATATATACACACACACACACACACACATATATATATATATATATATATATATATATATATACACACACACACACACACATATATATACATGCCACACTTTTCATTCTGTTTAGATGAAGATCAATGCACCTTTTCTATAATTTAATCTGCTGAAAAAGTATCCGTGTAACTGCTGTCATAAAGTCAATCAGCAGTTAAATTATAAAGATATCCAACCTGAGTCTGCTTGATATCGTCACTGCAGCCAAGTTGATAAAGAGTCTCAACAGCAGAATTGATCATCTCCAGAGGCAAGGTGAAAGTCTTCAACCAAGACATCAGATCACCTACAGAGAGTGCGAGAGAGATTGTGATTATTACTGTCAATATTCCCACTATCCTCTTCCATAACTACTTACCAACTACTCTGTCCTTGGTTTCTTCATTCAAATATCTGGCGATGTCTCCCATCACACACAGGATGTGACAGCATGTTGTTACATTTACATCCTTTGAACTAAGAATAAAACCAGATCAGTTAAAATCATTTCAGTAATGTCCGGGTAAAAACAATCTCAGACTCGCCCTGTAAACGGTCTTTGACCAAAGGGTTCTAGCCAGCGGTTGATCGGCACAGATATTCCTGTATACCATGTCAGCCACTTGGTTATAGCGTTCCATGTATGGAAATATTGTGTTTTTCTATAAACGATACCCACTATTTAAAATTATAATTTGTATTCTCTTTACATCTAAATTCCAAAATTACTCAGTGCTTAATACTTCCAGTTTAATCGATCTACTTTCCTCTAAAATAGCTACATTTTGTTCATTAATTAAAAATAGTTAAAGTATAATTTATCTCCTTTCCTGTAAAACATCTCAAGTTACTCACTACCTAAAATTACTTGGAGCATAATTTGTTTGATCTTTACTGTAAAAACTTAAGATATTACTCCCTTATTCTAGTATACAGAAACTAAGAAAGTAAGATCAGAAAGTATTTTAGGTAATTACACCCTGAGTCACAGGCCATATTATGGGGTGGCTGTAGCTCAGGAGGTAGAGCAGGTCACCTCCTGATCGGAAGGCCAGGGGTTCGATTCCTGGCTGCGTGTCAAAGTATGCTTGGGAAAGATACTGAACCCCGAGTTGCTCTCCGACACAAGCGTCGGCGTGTGAGTGTGTGCATGTTAGACATTAAGCACTTAGCTTACTTACATATGGAAGTGTGAATAGGTGAATGTAAACGTGCTGTATACGTGCTTTGAGTGCTCAAAATAGAGTAGAAAAGCGCTATATAAGAGCTAGTCCATTTACCATAAAGTGCTACCAAAAAAAAAGATTTATTCAAATATAGCAAATTAATTTTTTGCATCTTGCCCACCTGATCATGGTGTCCCAGGCGTCCAGAATCTTGGCATAAGGCAGTTTGGGGGAGGAAGCAACAACCTTGGAGAGCAGCAGCCAGGCCCCAGCAGCATGATCGGCCTCAGTGTGAGAGATCAGGCTGGTGATAAATAATGGCGTGAACTTCTTCTGCTT
>VUQK01040020.1:0-10067 GCA_015106715.1 Bujurquina vittata
TTTTTTTTTTTTTTAGTTTCTAAAAACCGCCATCAGGGACAGCAGGCTATTAGGACAGAAAACAAACTTAACAGTTTCAGTTTTTAAAAAAGAAAGAAAAGGAAGGGGGGTGAACTTAGGCAGGTCTACTGGGGTTGTGTAACTCTGGCGTAAACCCTGCTGTTGTTCATCTTGAAAGGGGAAAAACAAAGAGCTTTACATACACACCTCCTGGCTGTGGATCAAATATGCACCGGAGTCACCTGAGTCAAACTCTGGCCACGCCCCCCTCACATGTTCGGCAGCTTAATTGGTGTAAAGTGACATGACTGCATACCGCACTCATTCTTCCCTCGTGCTGTGTGTGACCTGTTGTATTATGTGTGAGAGCTCACCTTAAGGTGGACCTATTCTGCTCATTTTTTAAATTCTTGCACTTGCTGGAGCCGCTTTGCATGATTCACAGTTCAGAATAATCCTTATTTATCTCAGACCTCAGTTTGAAACAAGCCATTTCACCTTCGTACCCACTACTTTTAAAGTAACTTTCACCTGATTGGTTGCCCCTCAGAGTACCTGAGATGACTAGGAGCCAAATTGAACGGACACGTTACAATGAGTATACTAGGGATATCCCTTCTGTATGACATCAAAGAGATTACGAGTAGAAAAAACTGTCTGAAATGGTTTGTATAAATGGGTTGGTCCCAGATACTTTCCCTTAACTCTGTGTTTACTCCTGATGTAATGAGAATGCTTTGGTCCTGAGATTGGCTTTCTAACTCTCACAGCGTTTCTTTTTGCTTCATCTCAGGTGCACAAGCTGAAGCGGGATCTGGCCTGTATGAAGCAGGAACTGCAGTATAAAGAGCAAGGCTTCGAGACGCTCAAAGAGTGAGTTTTGCATCAGAGTGTCTTCCTCCGTCCTGCTGTCCTGTCCTGTCGTTGTCCGGGTTGTATTAATCGAGTTTGTCCTCCTTGCTGAAGGGCAGTACTGACAGGTGTACTTGTGAACAGGCAGCTCTGAGATTTGGTCCTCACCTTTTTAGGCTCCTTATTTAATTTTGTGAGCAGAGCAAGGCGGTCAGAATCTGACTTGAATAGAAAGTGTTTGTGTGACCTTCCTTCTGTCTTTGCAGTCTCACAGCTCAGTGAGGAGTTTAAAGGGCAGACAGGTAGATTAATTCTACCCTCTGAGAAAATCTGCAGCCATGTCCTGAAGATTAATACTCAGCTGTTCAGATATTAGTTTGCTGGGCAGGTTTTCACTTTTTCATTTTGGGTTTGCACCAACATCAGCCAAAGAGGAAATTTATTAATGCCAGTGGCTGATATTAACCTGCTGTGTCCTGTCGTTGTTGTGCTGTTCAACGATGGTGTGATGGAGGCTGAAATACTCAGTTTAGAGTTTTTATTTCCTTGGCACAGTAAGAGGAATAAGTGAAAGTTTTCAGATTTTGCAAATGAAGAAAAGCTGTTCTTGAGTTTCTCTTGTTGATGTTTTGGTAAACAAGAAAAGTAAAAAACAAAAACAAAAAATTGACACACCAATTCCTACAATATTAATATCTTGTTTGGTGAAATCTGGAGTTTTTTTATGTGGTGCAGTGTTGAATATTACTCTGGATTATCATTAAAAAACCTCTATTTTCATTACAAGTTAAGATCCCAGCTTAAAGGGGCTAAAGATAGCTTTCTTTCTATTTTTGTTGTGGCGCCACGTCCACACTAAACCGCTGTGTGTCTTGTTTTATTCCAGAGAATATAAAATCTTAATGTAAGCAAAATAAAAACCATATAAGCCTCACAGTTTCTCTCTCTGCTCCAGGAGGAAAAGCTTCAGGAGACCATGATGGCTAAAAAAAAGTCTCTGAGGCAGTAATGAATAGATGGAGTCCGAGATTAAAGTTTTAAACATCTTTTTTTTCTCTCTTTTTTTTTTAAACTTTGTTTTTATTTATTTTTAACCACAATAGTAATATTAATAACATAATTAAAATCTTCTCTTGCAGCTGTTTACATTACACATTAAAACTGACGAAGGAAGACGATATCAATATTTTTAATAATTATAACAGTGAGTAAAATGCAATAATAAAGGCAAGATGACAAAGAAGAAAAAGAAAAGTCAAAGCAAGACAAAATAAAAAGCAAACAATAGAATCCACTCTGAGGTAGGATGGTCCACACGTTCTTGTTTACAATGGTATTTTTTACCGCTCTGAAGATGTCCAGTGAATGCATAAGGGCAGGTCTCTAAGTATATCACTGTATTAATAAGGGCATGACTGGGCTCCACCTAAACATCTCTTTTTGAGTCTTTAGGTCTGTTTAAATTGTTCAGAGAACTTATATAAAACAAGCAATCAAAAAATCTAATTAAGGGCAGACAGGAAACACAGAGACACAGCTTTAGGCATCTTTTGCTGAGAGTTTAATACTCCAAAGCTGCCAGTAATCAAAGGTTAGAACCATAAAAGCTTTGCTCGAGCTCCACCAATCGACCGGCCGGGGTCCAGAATTGGTCGATTCCCAGCTTTCTCGGCCCCGACCGGTGACTGACCAGTCGGCCTCACGTATGTTTGATTACGAGCCGGTCTGTGCTCACAGCCACACGCTAACATGTTGTTCGTGTGGAAGCTCCTCACTGTGAGTGAAGGTACTAAATTCCATAGGGAACACCACAGAAATGTTTTTAACAGCAAACCCTTAAATCACCTCCACTCATTTTAAGGAAGCTAAGAAAGGCAAAGGGGCTAAAGCTAAAGCAGCCTCGGTATGAGCAAAGGATCGATTTATGGAGGCGAGTGAAACAGAGAAAAGCGTTGATATCCTGTTATCTGGTGACTGTATACATATACTGGAAAGTAATGTAAGTACCTGACATTATTTTTCTTTTCTATAAATCGTCACCTGCCTTGGTTTGGTAAAATCTGTCAGGTAAAGGTGGCTGTAGAGCAGCTCATTTTCAGTCACTTATTTGTACCAGTTTCCATCAGCAGAACACTTTATTTTTGTGAAGTTTTATAATTTAAATATTTGGCATTGGGAAAAAAAAATTTGCATTGAAGAAAATTGGATTTTGTAAATTGCTGTCAGTTACAGTTCTTAGGAAAAAAAAATGGCTAAAATCCATATCGGCACTACACACTCGGCCAAGAAATTTGCAGTTGGTGGATCTATAAGTAAAAATCAGTTCAAACTATGGCAGGAAAAAAAAATCACATGATCACTCAAACATCAGGTAAATGTATTATTATAGATTTTCTTTGTCAGAGAACTAAATAAACCTGAAAGAGGTCAACAAGGAGCATCTCATGGCTGAGATCAAGATAAAACCCGCAGATATTGACCACTATCATCAGTTTGCTGTTTGCTGACAGGAGTTTTCATCCTGCCTCTTATCTGTCATTGTGTTATCCTCTTCTTTATCTGCATCACATTGTGTTTTTGAAGAGATAAAGCATCCATGACTTCCCATGTAACTGCATTGGTTGGAATTTGCCCCTCTGTGTGTGTTCAGAAAGCCGAAATGTAAATGTGAAAGTGGAGATTAAAGTGGTGTAAATGAGCCGCTGCTTATCGCCTCAGTTGTTATCACACATTCCTTCTGATCATTAAACTCCTCTATCAGGAACAGTGCAGATTTAAGAGGGAACATTCGTCTCTTTGACCTAATTCTACCCCTCTGAATATGAAGTGAAATCCTCTCAATGTGCACTTAAAAGTGGCTGAGGCTTTTTGTGTGTGTGTGCTGGTGGTTGAACCGAATAGGAATGTCCGGTCTGTTTGTCTTGCCCCATGCAGCACAGTGAGAGTGTCAGAAGGATTAAAGAGTGGCTGAGGGCGAGCGTTTGGACGGCATTCCTCCGCGACTTTCCCCTCTTGTTCCACTAGTCGTTCAGATGGCGTCTGAACAGCCAATCACTGTTCGCAGAAATTCGAATCGGCTCAGACTGGAATGCAGCCACACACTCGACTCCTGATAAGATTTCACTGCTGCGTATGAGAGTGAACATTTATGGGCAGGAAAGAGGAACAAATGTAAGCCCAGAAGTATGCAGGCTTCACATTTTAATTAGTTTTATTTGCTTTATTCTGTGGACTGTGCTCCACAAAATGAATCTCTTAAGGCTAAAGATGCCTTGTAGCAGATTTAGATGACTTCCATTTGTAGTTTCTTAGCAGTTACACACAATATTAAATACAAAATACAAATACGTACGGATTTGGATATGTATTTGTATTTTTGAGCTTATTTAAAAACTTATTCAAATCCAGGGCAGCATGGTGGCCTCACAGCAAGAAAGTCTAGGTTCGATTCCACCGGGGTCTATTCCCCATCTCTGCGTGGGTTTTCTCTGGGTACTCCAGTTTCCTCCCACAGTCTGGCAGTTACTGGGGTTAGGTGAATTAGTGATTCTAAATTGCCCACAGGTGAGTGGGAATGGTTGGCTCTCTCTGTGTGTTAGGCCTGCGACCTGTACAGGTGTACCCCGCCTCCAGCTCCCTGACTCTGAACAGGATAAGTGGAAGAGAATGGATGGATATCCGATACCAAGTATAAGTAGTGTAATATAATCAAATATTCTGTAATATATACGCTCCAAATTCAGTAACCAAGGTGGCCCATCAATAAATTAACATTAGTTTCTTGAGAATTTTTTTTAGCAAGAGGAAAAAAAAGATATGTTTTGAAAATCTTGCAGAGCTCCTTTATGGACTTAAATGAAAGGCAAGATTGTACAAAATCAGAGCTTCTCTTACGCTACAGTCACACTGGGGAAAACAGCGGTTGGAAAATTACGGCACGAACGTACGCAGTGAACTTGTGATCTTGCTGCCGTCAAAGACAAGGACAGGGTCTGCGACCACTCACAGTCTGGTGCTGTCTTCACAACAACAACTTACCTGAGATAAAAATGGCTGTTGCTGTCTGCATAAACAGAAATTCACATTAACTCCTTACATTCAGAGTCCAGCCAGAACATCATAGATTTGAAACAGGAATTTTTTCCTGCAGGATGCGGATTTAACTGCAAAATGACAATCCCATATAACTAGAATACAACCTGTTGGGTCAAGTGTTCTGTGAACACTGTGAACAGACGCCTCGCAGACAGATTGGATTCATCGTCACAGACTGACTGATTGATTGCAATGTGTTGGCAATCTGTCTGTGTTTATAAATTAGACGGCAGTTATTTGCAAACCTTCAACAATCTGTTTCAGAGTGATTGCAGATTGTTCAGGAGACCTGTGCAATCTACTTGTGTTGGAGTAAATAACAGCAGTGTGCAGCAGCCTCACACTGAAATGAGGTGAATAATATTAATATATACATATATTATTAGTTTTGTATTGATCAATATTGGCAGATACCTTAAGCCAAGGTGTATGTATCAGATTAGAAAGTATCTGGGCAGCTCTGATGTCTGGTATGTTTTCATTATAAAGACATAAACTTTCATGACTTATGTTCAATTAACCAGTTATTGTAGAGTGCTGAGGTTTGTATACACTGAGATGCACCACAGGCTTAGTTGAATCTATTTACAGAATCTTGTTACAGAGCAATTTTCCAGAAGTGTGCTGCCTTTGAGGTGCAGTTAGCCGTTACTCTACATATGCACCATTCCCAAGTCCAGCACCTTTGCCCACACCAGTCTAAAAAAACTGGACTTTGGGAGTCAAGAACACTGGTGCGATGTGATACAATGCTATATGAATCACCCTTAGGCTTGGAGTGAAAGGTCTGGGAAGGGTTCAGCAACTAGTTTCAGTCAGGATTTGTATGAGAATCTGAGTTTGAGGTCAGATGGTTCCATTCTTTTGAATGCTTCTGATTCAAATGTTTACCTAAACAGAAGCAGGAGCTCTTGTTGTCCAGGTACGGGGAGCCTCAAAATGGCAGATATGTGGCAGTGGCGTAGTGGGTAGGCGCTCGCCTTGCAGCCGGAGGGTTGCTGTCCCTCTCCTGCGTTGTGTCCTTGGGTAAGACACTTAAACCACATTGCCTAACGGTAGCGGCGGTCTCTAGAATGCCTTTATTGTCACTATACAGGATGTACAATGAGATTGGAGGGCCACTCCTGATCAGTGCCATAAAAAGAAAGTCAAACTTCCTAAATACAAAATATAATCTAAAAAAAATATACAGAAAATAAAAGTGCATTGAAATATACAAAGAGACAATGCATAAAATATATACAGAAAAAATGTATTAGAATACAGACATCTTCAGATACAGGTATGGTCTGGCTGCATGACCGCAGATGCTTGTCTCTGGATGAGTGATCTGGAACGCTCATTTCGTTGTGTGCCTTGTGTGCACAATGACAATGAGTTGAATCTAACATCTAAAAATAAAAACCCTGACTGTACCTGTCAGATCAGTAAACACTCCTTGAGTATATAACATGTACAGGATGCTCTGGAGTTTATCTTTTAGTTGTTTACTTTGTTCAGATTCTGTAAGTGTAGAGTTCTCATCTAGATTTTAATTCTAGAGGTTCATAGCACCGCTTTCTGTGAGTGTAAGTCCATGTTTGAGAAGGATTTTGAGAGGATTACTTGTTCCCTCAGTCTGTTACAGACAAGTGCCTCCCTCCCTGCTCACTTCCTCATTCCTGCTGTACCTTGTTTTGTCCCTCGCTCTCTCTCTGCCTGAACCACCCTCCCCTCTTCCCTCTCTGAAGAATGTGGACAGGCTGGTTGTTCAGATGCATGCATGACTTACCGATGACGGGCTATACATGGCTGCTGCTGCCTCCGATTGTAGTCGCGGTCTGCTCACAGCCACGACCAGGATCCCGTGTCTTACCTGGATCTTGAACAAACATTCAGTCCTTGTTTTAGGACTGCTGTGCTCAAACCTTCTCTGTCCATATGGAGATCAGGAGCAGCAGAAATTACGTTTAATTATTGAGAGGTTCTTGAATAATTGAATAATGCTTGGTTTTTAAAATATAAACCATCCTGGTTGTGTTGTGTTCTTTTTTTTTCCCTCTCTATTTTGTAATCTTCCAGCAAAAAATAGAACAAATTATTCCATTATTGTCTATTTAAATTCAGAAGTCCTTATGAGCCACATGTGTGAGTAGATTAGAGGAGGGATTAAACATTCATTCATATCCTGTAAACATCTGGTCTATGGGCAGGTTCACAGGAAAAAATAAATCTCACAAACACTTGAATCTATGATCCAGTTGGGGTAATCTTAAGGTTTAAGCATTGCACACCTGAACTTCTACTGCCTCCCTGAATGTTTCTAGGATGTGTGAGTACACAAATATTCATTAGCAATCTAACCATCCAGTGCATTCATTGCCTCCTGTATGATCTGTCCAAATAGCTCCTCGCATAAACCGCACACTAGTTTCAGTAGAGGATATGATGCAACCTGATGGACCGGGCCATTTAAAAATTTCGTTGGATAAATTGATTGGCTAACCAGTGAGGCATTCAGGTCAGTGACAGAGTTATGAGTTCATCAGTGAAGAAGACAGGCTGAAGCAACCTGTCGCTTTTTACATCTGAGTTTGAGTCTTGTCAGCAACCTGTTGCATGCAGGAGGCATCTGAAGGCACAGCATTTATAAGTCCACTAATAAACTATGCAAAACTATTAGACGTTAAGCTACCCAGCAGCATATGAGATAATAAAATTATTTGATTCTGCACATTAATGCTTGATTTATTGTCATGAGTGGAATCCAAATGTCGTCGTTGGCATTTAAATTCAATGTGTCTGCATTGCTTTGCTTTCAGAAGTAAAACTGAGCTGATCAGGTTTTCAGGCAATAACTCATCGATAACCCTTCTTTTACTGGAAGGCACGAAGGAGTGAAAGTTTGTATCTGCCAAGACCAGAGATTCAACAGCTCTGGTTGTTACTAAAACGTTTCAGAACTTAGATACGAACTTTCTTTATCAAAAGATCAAATAAGTAAAAATTGAACTTTAGCCCACCACCATATCTTGGAGCTCGGGAGTTTTTACACTTTTGTATAAGCTAGATTTAGTCCTGGACAGAGTTTGGATCGGGAGAGTGGTTCAAAAGATATGTGAGGACAGTGAATGAGTACTGATGCCAGTGGAGCACTTCAGCAAGTTGTAATTCTATTTTTAATGAAACTTGTTGAGTGACTGACAGGAAAGTGCTGTCATTACAAGGAGTTTGAAAAGTGTCATACTGCTCCAGTTCCTGTCAGTAATAAAAATGAAGCTGATTTAAAGTCACTGGAATGATGAAGGTGCTGCTTTTTTGTTTGTTTGCATTGTTAAAAGTTGCTAAATTCAGTTGAACTCTGTTTATTTATATAATCCAAATCACAACAACAGCCACCTCAAGGTGTTTTTTGTTGTAAGGTAAAGGTCCTGTAGTAATATAGAGTAAACCCAACAATCAGACGTCCCCCTATGAGCAAGTACTTGGCAACTGTGGGAAGGAAAAACTTTTAACAGGATGAAGCCTCCAACAGAAACGGGGTCAGCGAGGGGCAGCCATCTGCTGTGAATAAATAAAGAACTGTATGACCAACATCTGTGGGTGCTGCTCACATTGTTTTCAATCATCATTCTAACTGACCTCCATCTCCTGTCTCCTTACATTCCCCTGCCTTCATTTCTCCTTCTCCTGACCTCCAGGATTGACCAGAAGGTGTCCAACAGCCCATCTGGTTACAAGCCGCAGGAGGCCCAGGCCATCCTCAGTGAGGTGCGCTCCATCCGGGATGCCATCAGCTCTGGGGAGAAGGAGAAACAGGAGCTCATGCAGGTAAACCTGAGTTTGACTAGTTTGCTTTTGAAGCATGTATTTTTGAATTTTGTTGCATGTTACACATTACAAAGACAGCAGCCTTCACATCTTATTTATGACTTATTGAAGACTTGGAACACAGTTACTCAGTAATTTCTAGAGAGCTGTAGAGCGCTGTGAAAAACGATTTGCCCCTTCCTGATTTCTTTGTTCTTTTCTTTTTCTTTTCCTCTTTTTTTCTTCATTTTTTTTCAAGTGACATGTTTCAGTCACTCTAAGCAGAACCTGCAGCAGGTGGAGAACCGGTTTTTAGTAGGTACCGGCAGCACTTAGCTATTAAGTATAGAACAAGTGGTCGTTCAAACAATGATAAGTGGCAACTTGTACTTGCCCAGCTGACTGTTTATGCGGAGTTGCGATTGAAGCTAAACATAAAGCATCTTTACCTTCTTCCCAAGCATTCTCCAAGCTTTCTGTCAATGTCTAATTCATGAATTCAAAGATTGTTTTTTCTAAAGATTTTTTTCAATAAAAAATAAACTACAGTTTCTTTTTTTTATTTGGCGTAAAGATGCTCATCCGATCACAATGTTAGCTTTCTGACATGTTTTACAACACTTTCCAGATCAGATACCGGTATTTGGATCATCTTTCTCTCTTTCTTTCACCTTTTGTTTGTCCTCTCGACAAACAAAATGTGCAGCCCTCAGCAGCTTTTAAACAAAGCCGAACTATTAAATGCATGATGAATTTGGACTAATCTCTTGTCCTGGGTTTGGATGAATGAGCTGATTAAAGATGTAAGTTAAGTTTAAAGGAGCCGGGAGCATTATGGAGCATTATATTACATGTTTATATTACAGCCTTGACTTTGAATGGTTTCTATTGGCTACAGATAAACCAGTGTTTTTTTGGTGAACATGTCTCAGTCCTGCACTGCTCATGATGAGCCAGTGGAGAAGTGACAGTCCACACTTCTTAAGTTTATTGTGCAACAAGTGAAACATTATTTGCATGGAGATAAATGTGACGCTCTGGAGTGGAGATTGTGTGTTCATCTGCCATCGTCTCGTAACCAAAGGATGTCAATCAAATGTCGTATATAAAAAAAAATAATAACATGATTGTTATTTCCTGCCGTGTAGGAGATGGTCTGAGTGGACCTCGGCTGGAAATGACACCAACATTTGGCCGTCCACAGTGCAACAGTGCAGCCATTCATGTTATTGTGACCAGTTTTCACTGGGAGAGTGATGATGCTGTTTAAACTTTTTTTTTTTGGGGGGGGGGGGGGGGGGGAAAAAAAGATGTTATGTTAAATTTGTGAA
>VUQK01040025.1:0-13637 GCA_015106715.1 Bujurquina vittata
ACTGTGATTACTGCCTCGGCTTCAGAGGTGCATTCCAGTTACATATGTAGGCCCCGTCACTCAGTTAACAAGCGGGAGTGGATTTAGCGATTAGCATTAGCTTACTAATTAGCATTAGCGCTGGGCATTAGCGCTAATTAGCATTAGCGCTCCAGTGGGGTGAAAAATATTTCTGGCTAGAACCCTGTAGTTAGCATGGCCACCAGTGACGGCAGATAAGTAAGTTGTTTCTCTGCCATTGAGCTAATGATAGGCAGATCGAGCCTAGTATCGATAATATTGATGCCAACATTGGTATTGGTATTGATCAATACCGGTGTAATGAGATCGATACTTCAGCTTCAGTTTTTCTCCCTGCAGAGCTGCGGTTTCAGTGTTTCACATTTAGCCATGTGGTTTTGAAATAGCACCCACTTTCACAAAGAGTGTTGTTGGTTTAAAAACCACAGAACTGTAACAGAACTGCCCTGCAAAATATGGTATGTTGGCAATAACCTCTGAATGCCACCTCCCTTTGTCAGATGGCAGTCGCATCATGTGACATAAGTCTGCCTCTCGCCCCATGACAGTTGGGTTAGTCTCCACCCACCTACCCAAAAACCCTGAACAGGGAGATGATGCAAGCGCATGCGCACTCAAAGTCAGGTAGCAACAACATCTGTGTGTTACCAGTGTGAAGAAATTGTCGCCAGGTTTTTGAGCTCTGAATGTCTTCTAGCAACTGCAGAAAAGGTGAGGAGTTAGTGTGCGGGTCAAACTGTTGGGACAGCTGATTCCCTCCTTCTTCCGGGTAATGAGGAAATGACGTACCATGATTGGCTGCCTGATTGGTATAGCTAACATTGAAATACGACTTATTGAAAACATGAAGTTTTGAGTTATCCTCTCGAAAACTTTAACTGTCATTTCTACGCTTCTGTGTTCCCCCTTGAAGTAATTAGTTAAAGCAGCATCATCTGGCTTCATTCAGCTGCAGCTAGCGTGTATCGTTGACCGCATCACGCTGGGGAAATCTAAATTTAGGAACGTGTAGTTGTAATTTTTGTGGGAAGCCAGTCACAACACTGAAGGGTTTTGGCAAACTCCATCGGAATGAACCCTATTGTTTATTTAGGTGCTGGTTGTGAGCAACTATTTTGCCGATATGGCGCTTTTAAGGCTCATTTTTACCAAAGGCACGCATCTGCTCCTGTTAATATCGCTGCTGGGATGGCGGATGATAACACTTTTAAATGTGCAGTGTCATTGCGTCAACACCAGAGTCGAGATGGTAATGCTTTAATAGCTCACTTGAAGGAGCATTTTGTGGAAGGACGGGCTGTAAGTCGTCCAGTGAGAGGATGCAAAAATGTTCAAATCATCATTTACCGTCATGTCAGGGAAACAGAGACTTTTGAGACTTATAGAGAGGAGCTGTGCAAACTGAATCAGTCGACTAAAGTGCACGAGGCAGTAACGGAGACGGGCACAGATGATTCAGTGATTTGGCATCTTGATGACAGATTCTTATGCACTTTTAATTATTCTGCCTTTTTGTTGAATTGTAGATTTGAAGATTAATGGACACCAACAATTATTTCTTTACTTAGATTGCAAATATCATTTGATTAAAGGATGATCTTCAAGAGATGATCATGCCGGTCCACAGCAAACGTCTGACTGACGGCGCGAGTCTCCAAGCAGAATTGATGACAACACCTGCTCAAAGGTCCAGTTTCATGAACATCGTGTCCATGTGGAAGATGATCCCATTCTGTGTTTGCTCTAAAGTCTAACCTGGACTCAGAGAGTCGTAACTCTTGTTGGTCTGTTGATCGTTCTTCATATTCATGCGGACAAATGCTGTTTTGAACAAGACCTCAACAACACCATACCTGCTTATTGGACAAGTAACTGGATCAGTGACATCTTTTTCACAAAGACTGTCTAAATGCAAAAACGCGGTGTCTTTGTTTGCAATGGGCTTTATGTCATTTGCTTTGTAATTAACCAGAAGCAGTTGTTGGCTGTAAAACTCTTGGCCACTGTTGTTCCATATTATTTCCAGTGGCAACCACAGCTGCCAATATTTTACCGTAAATTCAGGTGTTTTTCTCACTGTGCAGGAAGAACAGTGGCACAGAGTCGTGGATGGTCAGCGTACGGGTTTCCTGCTTTGCTGTCTGATTAACACTCTGTTAAACTGTACTTGTTCTTGAGTGCTTCTCCTTTCCATCAACCAACTCGGGAGGGATTCACCAGGAGGAAGGAGTGAAATCCTAACTATACACACACACACACACGCGCACATGCAGTGCATTATGCACTTTAACCTGGAGAGGAAAATGAAACCTTAAACCTGGCCCTTGCAGCTCTGCAAACACCTTCCTGATCTCATTTGCTAGTTTCTTAAAAAGTTCATTTCTTCAGTGTTTGAGTGAGAAAGCGAGCTCGGGCTTTAACAGGACTACATCCATCTCTTTTATTGTCTGCTGTGAGTCATTATCAGGTCTTTGTAAGTGTGACGTACCTGCAAAACACCAGCTCACTGACCTCCAGCACGATGGAATCAATCAAAGAATGGAGGCAGCGGCTGCACCAGCTTAGTGCTGCAGACAGATGTTGTCACCAGGCATCTGCTTAAAGATGTCAAGCTAAATCCTACACACACACACACACACACACACACGCACGCTTGCATCATTTTGGCCTAAACCTGCAGCTCTAACTGCTCTTTAAAAGTGTCAAAGTCAAAAATCAAACAAAATGGCCTCTTCACAAGGTCAAAATATCCAGCTGGTACTCACGCAGAGAGTAGAGGTGTGTGTGTGTGTGTGTGTATGTTACGCAAGGACTTATGAAGCCATAAACTACCCATGATTAAAAAGGCAGGCGTGTGTGTATTTTAATCCGTCTGCTGAGGGAGTTTGATGGCTGAGTACATTACAGCATCACACCACAGAGCGGCCGATTGGTCGGCTGCAGCGAGACACTTACGCCTCGGATCGTTGGAGAGCTGCCAGCATCCGAGCTTCTTAAATCATCACTGAACACAAAGCAGCACTCACTGGTTTTACACTCAAGGACCAAACTAAGAATTCGTTCCATCTTAAAGGTCCTGGAAGAACACGAAGCGGCGTGAAATTCGGCCCTTTTACAGGAACTGCAAAAGTACTTTGCAAGTACAGAAATGCACATGTAATCTGCGGTGCCTGGCTCACAGGCACTTGAAATGAGTTTGAAGGTAGGATTCTGCATGCTGCTGTTACACAATAATTTCCCTTGTTGTATCAATAAAGTGTCTATCTGTCTATCTATCTATCTATCTGATGGCCTGGGAACACATTGAGGTCCCCCTCCTCTGCTTAGGCTGCTGCCCCACGACCCGGATAAGCGGAAGAGAATATAGAACGGACGGATGGATTTATTGAACAAAACAAGCCAGCTGATTGTGAGAGGGTCAGGTGGGAACTTTTGATTTTCCATGGAACAACCCTCCACATTTGGATGACAGACGCAGACACGGTCACGCACTCTTGTGTGCTTCCTGTTTACTGTGACAGCTGCAGCTCCACCTCCATGATTCTTGCCACTGATGTTTCTATTGGAGGACCACCGCAGCGGAACCTGCAAATGAACCTCAACACCCACAACAGCAGCTGCTGTTACTACTGCTGAAGCTGTGAGTCATCCTCATATCTTCATCACAATGCACACGTTTCTGAGCAGAGTTTTCAAGCACAGGCTTGATGGTGTGCAGGACTCAGAGCGAGCACTGCTGACCACCACGGGGAAAGGTGAGGACGTTACCTTGTAGGCCATGCCGCGTCTTCGTGCGCTGGTCGTGCTGATGGATTGAAACAGGATGCTGCCTTCAGGTCTCACCTCATTGCCTCTGTGGAAAGAGGAAATGTGTAGAGTAAATTCAGGGTCTCATGTCCGCCCACTCCCCCCGGCCTGCACGCTCTTCGTCACCTCTCCTGTTGTTGCTGTTATTATAGCACAAGTTAATTTGGCCTGAATTTTTGTAAACAAACCCTCATAAGCGTGAACTTTCCTTTTAGGCGGCTGCCAGCTAAGTTTGCATCAGTGCCCTTCATTATGTTTGCTCTAAAATAAGAAATAATACATAATAATAATAATAATAATAATAATAATATATAATATATAATAATAGAATGGTGTTGCACAGTATATACAGTTAATATGATTATTACGGATTAACATTAATAAATTACAGTTATTATACATAAAATGTCAGCATATCGATAGATATCTGAGGTGCATTTCGCTGACCTGCAGAGGTGATGCTCCTCTGTTTGCAGCCCTCCTTCCTTTGATTTTTTTGAGGCTACGGCTGCAATCAGGTTGTTGTTCCCGCCGCCATGTTCCCGGTAAGTCGCGGTCCCGCTGTCCGTCCGTCGGGTCCGAGGCCGCTGCCGGTGTCGGCTAGCATCTGGAGGAGCAGAGCCCGGAGCGCTGAGTCCGCCTCTCTTGCTCTCCGTCCCGCTGTCGTTCTCTGAGGCTCCGCGCAGGCCGCCGCTGCTGCTGCTGCTGCTGCACCGCCACAAGCTAGCAGTGACACAATAGACTGAGTTCCGGTGGGACTTTCAAAATAAAATATAACTACTTCAATAAGAAAATGCACACCGAGCGCATGGGTCGATGCTGGTCAGACTTTGGGACGTGCCCTCATATCGCTATTTCAGTGAGTATTGTGTGCACATGGTTGTAAGCATTTTATTTTTTGGAATAGCAAAGTGACTTAAGCAGAATGTCAGAGTAGAATATAGAGTAGAATATAATTGAAGACCTTTATTGTCATTGTACGTGTTACGACGAAACTCACTGTTCACTCAGTTATATAAGAAATGTCAAAATAAATGGAGTGAACGAAAAATAAATACACAATCTAAACACCAATATACAAATAAAATACACAAACTCAGTAAGGGGCAGCAACTTCATGGTTTTTCTGAGGACACCTGAAGCTGGAGACAGTTTCCACATATTCATCGTTTATTTCAAGAAGAGTGTGCTTTTGTTATCCTTAAGTTTGTAACATAAAACTGCATTTTTAGTTTGAAGGGAGCGTCTAATCACCTGACTTCCTCTTCTCGCCTCATTCAGTCTGAATAACTTGTCGTGCCTCTGCAGCAGCCAGAACACGCAGTCTCTGCGGGAGAGGAGGGAGACTAGGAAACAGCGAGAGCGTCTCTGCGCTCTTATTCCATTCATTCATCACCTGTTCTATACATGCTCACATGTAAATAATGACACATAAATGAATGATATGTAATGTATTTAATCCAAATTAAATCTATTGTGATTTTGTTGGGGAAAAAAAAACGAGTTCCCTGACCGGGAATCGAACCCGGGCCGCGGCGGTGAGAGCGCCGAATCCTAACCACTAGACCACCAGGGAGTGATGCTGAACCAGAGTGACTAGATATGTTTCATATGCATTCCGGTTCATATGCCACCGAAGTTTGCTTCACTGTGTTTAGAACAGTGTTACTTCATTGTCTGTTATAGCGGCAGCAGCAAAGCCCCGCTTTGTTCACACACCTTTAATAAGCTACTTCAGAGTCTGGTCTGTTGGCCACCATTAAACCTCGCTTATCCGGGCTTTATGTCGGCTTATCTATTGTGACGTTACATTTTGTGGTAGTGATTTGAAACAGGAAAACCCGTGCCTCCGAGGGGACCTTTGTTTATTCATATATGTGCACCTCGATGCTATTCGTGTAGGACCTCGTGGCGCAACGGTAGCGCGTCTGACTCCAGATCAGAAGGTTGCGTGTTCAAATCACGTCGGGGTCATTGCTTATTTCTTTTTTCCCCCAAGTGAACCTTTCTCGATTCAAAGAACCGTCAGATAATTAGTAATTATCCGGATGCTTAACTGCGTCAGGATTTCTTAATTGTTAATTAAATGAATTAAATGAATCATCAATAAATAAAAAATACTTACAAAACAGATAAATGTTTGCATAAATTAAAGTTAATGACTAAATGTTAGTACGCATGGGACATAAATAGAAGCCTTAAAAGGATTTAAACTTTTCTTGCAAAGCAGAAACAGGCTCATTGAGAACAAACTTTTGAACTTTATTTAAACAATTTACAATAAAAACATGACAGAGTTTAAACAGGACAGGAAGCAAAGAAGGAAGCACTAAATTTGGAGTTTTGCTGTGACAGCTTGCTGAGATGGATGTGATAATTAGCATAAATTTAAAGTAGACATACAAAGTACAACAAAACATTGCCCCAAAGGTTGTTTTTTTTTTCCTGGTCAAAAAATAAAAATGTGCCCTGCAGAGAGACGCTTCTACCTTTCTCGTCAATCTTCCAAATCCAGACATTTATAGCGTGGGCGGATCACAATCAACACGCTCATGGCACCAAAATGGGTGATTTTTTACACACATACTTGCTTAAAGGGGGTCTAAATCTCAGGCTTCACACTGCTCTAAGCAGCTTTCCTAGATCTTTATGATGTCACAGAGAGCAGATAGCCCCAGTGTAGCCCCACCCACCTGTTATTCAGACCTGTTAGAGACAGCCAATCAGAAGACGGTTGGCTTAAAGGGCAACGAGCTCGTCTCAGAGTCAAATCATGCAATGCTGCTCTAGCAGAGTCCAAAGATAGAAAACAAAATGTACTGCTGCCTAAACTAAAAACACATCTCTGGCTGAAGTTCATTAACCCAGTAAATAAATATGTTTCCACTCAAAATGAAATAATGTGAGGGGGTGTTTGTGACCCTGAGCCAGCGAGGTGTTCACAGAGCATTGGAAAAAGCAGTGCTGACACATGGTTGGTTTTGGACTTTTTGTGCAACTTTAATCTGCACCTTATGGTATATTTTAAAGGCTGAAAAATTAACCCCTTCAAACCTGACCCCCCTGCAGAGAAACAAAGATCAACGAAGGCTCTCTGAAAACGGCTACCCTGCGACTGTGCACTAGCTTGAGGAGCTGGAACTTGACTTGTGAATGCTGACTTTCTTGCGGGTGTTGTCGGTGCAGCGCTCCAGGATGAGCTCCGGGCTGGGTCTGGGAGGGATGGCGGGAACCTCCTTCTTCGGCTCGCTCTCCGAGCTGGAGTCGGATGTCTCGGGAATATTATCTGTGGTCAGAAACGACAGCACGAGCTGAGTAAACGGAGGGGTAAATCTGAAGTCATCTGGATGAGTGGTTCCCACATTCATGGGTACACTCTGTGCAGGGAGAGGGGCAGGTTTGTACGGCCATCTTTGTGAGGACAGTCATTCAGATGAATGCATTCCAAAGCCTCTTAACCAGGTTTTAACCACCAAGCCTTTACTCTGAATGTGGAGCAACCCTGAAACAAGCCTCCTCACCCCCAAACAGCTCTTTGAAGGTCCTAATGCTTACTCTAAAGGTCCGACACTCCATCTGCTTTTGACAAAGAAAGCTGTACATGTTTGCATTTCTTCTTCTGCTCCCATTAGCGGTCACCACAGCGGACCCTCTGCCCCCTCCTGGCCCTTAACGACCCAGTCTGGAATCATTCGATCCCCTTTTGACTCGTGTTCGTTCTGATTTTACGCCTGAGGCCTTTCCCGACACAGCATTTATCCGAGCTTGGGACTCACACTGGGAATAACTCCCACTTAGTCTCTAGTGTATTTTTATACATCGACTGCTTGAAAGTGATGCATTCAGGGGGCTCCTGCCTTGACAGCAACGGGGGTAGTAGAGACCTGCTGTCCTGGAAGGAAAGCACATAAATGTGTGGACAGCTTGAGGGTCATTTTTATGCTTTCTACGACCCGTATCAGCTTCAGCCACTTTCAGGCTGTTTAGAGGATCCCAAAATGAGGGCAGTTTTTGAAAGACGCATTTGAAATGTTTATATATCAAAAAATTCTGTCTCTCATTTTGATTTATTTCAGTGCTTTTAAGACTGGTAGTGATGTGGCCATTACCCTGGTTCTTCCTCTCCTTCAGCGGTGACGTGGCTGCGTTCATGGAGGTCTTCCTCGGGTCGGCTTTCTGCTGGAGGTACCGGCGGCTGTTCCGGCGGTAGGTGTCCTGGCTGAGTCGCTGGCGAGTCTTGTTGTGGATGCTCTTGGCGTTTCTGATGGTGGACCTGAGGGAGATAAAGGACGCGCAGACGGGGGTCTGGTAAGTAGAGGTGGTGGGTTGTGAAAGTTTTTGGAGTCTCAAAAGGCGAGGCGAAGGTCTCCTGTGTTAGCTTCGGGTCAACAGAAACTCTCGGGCAGAACAATGTTAGTAAAGCTTTATTCCCCTGTAAGTGGTCCCTGGCCTCAAAATGTTCACGCTCCCTTGGATTCATTCATTTTAAGCACTTTATCCAGCCTTAATCCAGCTCTGGAATCACACGTTTAACCTGAATCCCTCAGTGCTCTTTGGGAGCTTATTGGTTTCCCTCTGGCTCATCATCTGAAGGTGATGAAAGGCCATCAGTGACAGAAATCTGTAATCTTGTGAATTGTAAATACAGACAACTGTCTAAAAAATCAGTTTTTATTGTGAGGCTCTGGCAGATTAAACAGTAGAAAAAAAAAATGCACAGAGCTCCAAAAATAAGAGAGAATTTCTGTGAATTTCTAATTTGCTGAGCATCATAAAGTGTTGATAAAGCTCCCTTTGATCAGCAAGCGCACACCCGGCACACACAAACCAGCTCAGCTACAGACCTGCGAGGTGGCGGCTTCTGCCGACCCAGGTTCGCTCGCTCTCTCTTTCCGGCCTTCGACAGGAACATGGAGGGGAAATATCCGTTCTCGTCTCCTTTCCTGCACGAAATAGCAGTTTAAGAAGGAGCTTCAATGAACTTTAGAAATGTGTCAGTGTGGAGTCATTTCTTACTTTACACCCTACAGTGCTACGTGCTAGAGGAATATTATAATTACGCATAAAGAAGCAGGCAGCCAGTGCGCTAGTAAAAATGCAGCATGAGTCCATAAAAGAATCTTCTTTTTTCCGTTTGGTTGTGAATGCAGAGTCTGAAGTGATGGACACACCTGACGACCCACCAGCCGTCCAGCAGCTTGTGAATGACTTCGACGGTTTCGCCGACCTCCAGAGAAATCTCGTCCTCCTGCTCGGCCTTGTAGGCCTGAATGGTGACGTGCTCCTCTCCTGCAGGGACACGCAGCACTTCATATAAACACAAATATCGTAAAGAAAGGATGCCACGACGCACATCTGTAGATTAAACACATCAGTCCTCACCTTCATAGTCGGGGTCACCATCCTCAAGCTCATCCGGCCCGTCCAGAGGCTCCAGGTAGGACGCGGGAATCCAGCCTCGCTTCGATTCACACTGACAGAACCACCAGCCTGAACACAACAACAACGTGTTTCACGCAGTGAGGCCTGAGACTGGCCAGCGAGACCTTAAAGTATTGAGCTGTTTACTGAGGTCATAGATGAAGTGAGGGCGAGCGGGGAGTTGGTTTGTTGCCCCCTGCTGGCCATTAGGGTGTGGTCAAATAGTGACGATTCTGGGCCAGACTGACAGAATTTTTTTAATTATTTAGAAATATTTAAGTATGAAAGAGTTGAAGTAAACTCAGAGGGGTAAAGGTACTATGCTGAGGTACTAATATAACTCTGTTGTAGAAATATCCTGCTGAAAGTAAAAGTACTGCATTAAAAAGTAAAGGTATGCATGTATGCATTGAGGACAATTAAAAGTTTGACATTTTATGATGACAAACATTTACATAAACAACCTTTTAGTTTAATTTTAATTCAGCACACTTAAAAAAATATCACTGCAAAGAGGAGGAGAGGAACTTGGGACAGTTGGGTTAAATCACTAATTTAGTCCCCCACCCCCCCTCTTTACTTTATTTAAATACTTTGATTAAACCAACACTGATCAGTATTAAAGTCCTGTGAACAACAACAACAACAACAACAAAAGTAAACATCACAATTTTTTAACTCTCTTCAAACCCGTAAGAAGTCCCAGCACAGAAAACTATTTCATGTTCTCTCGAGAAAAAGAAAAGCAGCTCATTGCTTCTGCCTCTGCAAGCTGCTTTGCAACCCCTCCTTCATCCTAGCTCATTCTTTTCAGGCTAATCAGTGTCGCCATAAAACGAACGGTGTTTCCTGCTGCAACACCAACTTCCTGGAGAGTGACTTATCCTCACTGAAGAGTAAAAAAACAGCCCATGTAACCGTGTCCTCTCATTTCTCCTTAATGAATATTAGAATTTAAAATCGCACAAGAATTCTGTTTGTTTGTTATAAACTCGTACGATGCTGTAATAGGTTTTTTTTTTTAAAAGTAGACGTGTTTTGTTTTATTTTCTTTCTGCTGATGTTAATAAAGAATGAGGTCAGCGTATGGCTGAGTAATCCCTGTGAGTCAAAAGCTTTTCTCTAATTTTGCAGCGCCATAACATCAGCCCATCACACTGACTTCTTTATATGGTCATTTGCTACCAACGCAGCGCGCCCAGGAAATGATGTCACTGCTGTGCACAAGAACTGGGTGGTGCCGTTTGGCAATCTTCCAGAAGCTGACCAGAATACAGCAAACAACATTTCTGCAGGCTAGAATTCAAAAATATGCATAACAACCGGCATATGCATAACCACGTGGTTGTTATGCATATAACAAAAGTGCTCATTTTGGGCTGATGTGAGCTGAATAGGAAAAAGAAAAGCACTGCAACAGAAAGAGTGCAGGAAACGATGGAGGCTGTAAAACCCAGACTTAGAGAACAAACCCCTCAGCTGAGGACAAACTGGAATCATGGGGCGATGTGGCACAGGAAAAGCTGACAGTGAGCACAGGAAGGTGAACATTAACGAGGGAACAAGGCCTATAAATACACAAGGCTCAACAAGAGGGAAAAGACAGATGAGGCATAAAAACAACCGAAACACAGTGAAAGTGAAATTTAACAGGAAGTGAGGAATGAGGAACCCTGGGAAGACACTTGGAAGGGTTCGAATGCAGAAACCCACCGAAATAAAACCAAAACAGTCCTTTTCTCACCGTTCTCATTTTTCTCCACGATTTCCACCAGGTCGTCAGTGTGCACCGTGATCTCGTGTTTGGACGTCTTTTCAAAGTCTGCAATCACTCTGTAGGTGTCCAGGATGATGGGGGCGGAAATCTCTGAGAGGTCGAACACAAGCACCTTATTCAGTCTCGTTAAAAACACCTGCAACATCTGGATGATTTCAGGGACTGTGAAACTTTCAAAGCAGCTGGAATTAACCTCATGGCATCCAGAGGGTCCTCTGCGGCCCACGCAGGCCACGATTAGGTCAACATCCCAACCCCTTTTTTTAAGAATTTTTGCTGGTTTTAGAACAGCCAAGTGGAAAACTAGCTGTGTTGGAGACTCCTTTTGGAGGGGAACATATTGTTTCTGAAAATGTGCCCACTAATCATGTGGCTAAAATAACCCCCGCTCTGGTGGTTCAAGTCAAATCCAACAGTTATCAACATTTTTTTAAACAATACTTTTCAATATTAACTTGTTTAATTGTTGTTGTAAGTTTTCATTTTCATTTTCAAACGCTTGTTAGTAAGTCAGTATTATTTTATGCCTAGCTTCCAAACCATAAATATGCAGACCTGCCCTAAAACTTTTTGTTCAATGACACTTTAAAATTGCCATAAAGTCCAAGACTTCTGTGTGTTATGCTGCAGAAATATCACATCATCAGCCTAGTAGCATATTTGCCTAAGTCATATTTGGGCCAAATTTGAGATATCTAGCTAAATGAATCTACCCTGTTAGCAGAGCAGAATTAGTTAAGTATCTCACAATATGCCAAAATATGACTTAGGCAATTATGCTATTAGGCTGACGAAATGAAAGCAAGACCTCTTACGTAACGCCACTTTGAACCACTAAGCTGTGAAGCATTATTCAAGCCGACATTAGCTCAGCGTCTGTAGAGAATTCATGTTACTATCATACTTGGCTGACTTATTTTGGTAGATAAACGAGCTCAGGCTGTGCAGCATTTTAAAAACTAACACTTTTTGTTTAATTTTACAGGCGATTAAAGTACATGAAAACTTTTTAAAAATGTTTTTTAACTGGGATAAAAGAAGAAACTGAGGAGAAATGGAGGAGGGATCAGGAAATATGGCTCATCCTCTTCAAGCCACTTTGCAACCCGCCTGCTGCTCAGCTCCTCCCTATCAGGCTGTCTGATCTAATCCATGTCTCTGTTGCCACTGATGTTAGCGCTGTCTTGCTGCTGTTCTGCCTGCCTTTAGAAGGACGTGGAGGCCATCACAGCAAAATTGAAACTCCTACGTAGTGGTCCCTACTGAATCACAGGACGTAAACTCTTACCAGATGCGACGCCTCTGGCCTGCTCTCTGGACACCACAAATGTCTCGGCTCGTTTCAGCCTGAGGAGAAAATGATCATTCTTGCATTAGTTTTACATTTAATCCCGCGGTAAAGGAAACAGACGTGTGTGTGATAGACTAACGTGTTTGGAGCTGGTGGGTTTTCGTCCTCTGGCCGGACCTTTAAGAAAGTGGAGAGGTGTTTGCAGTGGGAGATGTGAGGCGGCAGGTTGATGAGTGTTTGGCAGTACTCAGCCAGGGTGCTCTTCCTGGTTTCTCTCGACTTCTCGCTGTCCCACAACCACCGCGGAGCTGAGAACACAAACACAAGTGTGTGTCTTTTGTTGAAGCATTTTTCAGAAGTGTAGCGTTTGGTATAAGAACAGAAAACTGTTGCACCATCCCTCAGAGATCCATTTTAGATCCTCTATTGATTCTCACTGTTTCAGTGTCACTGCTACGCTGATGACACTCCGGTTTATGTGCCTGCAATAACTAACAGTGACTTCTCTTTGACTATTTGGAATATTCATCGTCAGTATAAAAGAAACAATACCTATAGCTGCAGAAGGACCTCTGGTGCTTCAGAGGCTGAGGGGAAAAAGGCCCTCAGCCTCGACCTCAGTAACTACTTTCTTGAGACAATATTTATGGACTCAGTAGCTCATTTTGGATCCATCCATCCCTCATCCATCTATTATCCATCCATTGTATGTAATATTAATGCTGGAGTGAGGGGGACAGCAAAGTTGTTGTAAGTTCCACTCATGGTGGAAACTAGAGTGCCATCCCAGGTGAACAGCAGACGGATCAGCTGAAGGTCCAGTTTCATCTCTCAGATTTTGTTTCAGGTCTATAGCACCTGGGACTTGGATACGCAGAGGAAAATGGATGGATGGATGGATGGATGGACGGATGGATGGATGGATGGATGGATGGATGGATGGATGGATGGATGGATAGATGGACGGATGGATGGATGGATGGATGGATGGATGGACGGACGGATGGATGGATGGATCGATGGACGGATGGATGGATGGATGGACGGACGGATGGATGGATGGATGGACGGACGGATGGATGGATGGATGGATGGATGGACGGATAGATGGATGGATGGACGGACGGATGGATGGATGGATCAATGGACGGACGGGCGGATGGATGGATGAATGGTTGGATGGATGGATGAATGGTTGGTTGGATGGATGAATGGAGGGATGGATGGACGGAGGGAAGGATGGATGGATGGATGGACGGACGGACGGACGGATGGACGGATGGATGGATGGATGGATTGCTACCAGACAAACAACCAAAC